>PVJH01007927.1:0-88892 GCA_004026705.1 Nesogale talazaci | reverse complement strand
ACAGAGTTAGGATGAGGAAGGGAGACTGTCCTGGATGGAACTTAACAGGCCACTATGTGGTCATGGTTGTGGTTTGGGTCATTTGCATATGCTCATATGCTACATTTCAGTCTTGAAATGGCAGCTTGTCGGCCTAGGCTGCTATCTTAGATGGTTCCATTTTTTAAAATTTAAATCTAATTTTTTTTGCATCACTGCCCTCTGGTGGTCATGGGAGCTATCCAGCCTTGCTCCTTGAGAGTTGTCACTGGATTTGAACTGCCAAGCCAGTGGGCAGCAGTTCACTCAACCACTACGCCACCGGGGCTCAGCCCCTAATTTTCACTAATTCTTAAATGATCATAATAAATATAAAGTAGATGATGATATGCTAATCTAGGATGTTGTAAAGATTTCAGCTTGCTATATGAATTCTAAATATAGTAAGTAGATAACTATTTCCAGTATTTTAAGAAATATTTTATATCATGTTTATATTCTAGTACACAAGTAATAAAACAAATTTTATTTAGTGAATTATGCTTGTAAGAAGTGTAATATTCTCATAAATTTAAAGGTTATGTAATTTTTAAAGGTCTGTCCTTTCACATTCTCAAGCTCTTCTACATTAAAAAGCTGATCAAATGAAAAGTCTCAGGAAGCAAGGAAAAATAGAGCATCATATAGTATTGAAGGTCATTTCAAAATGTTGCACCTAGCTGCCTAACTGTAAGTAGTCCAATTCAAAGAATTAGACAATGTTGATTATGAGCACAGCTACAGCAACACAAATGAGAACAGCATATGTGAAACGATCAAGGTTTGCTAAACCCTTTGTATTAATTATCTGCAAAGCTCAGAGAAACCCCACAAGTTAATTATTGTTATTCTCTCCCACATGTGAGTAAACTGTTATTTATATAATTCAAAACTTAATCTTATTTACTAAGTAATCCAAACACTTTCATGTTCACTAAGACACCTGTTAACTGAAAAGAGGCAGCTTTCAAAAAAATAAACTCTATAACTGTACATTAAATCTATGAGGAGTTACTGTGGATGACCTACAGAATATTCAACAAATACCGGTGGGCATCTATAAAGTGTGGTAAAATGCAAAGTAAAGATGTATACCTTTTGTAGTTTGTAACAAATAAAATATTCAGGAAATAATGTTAATACAACTTTATGTTCTTTCCTACTAACTCTTTAATATCTATATATAGAAGAGCTATTTTTCTCATAAGTTAATGACAAATCTGATGAAACGCTGTTTCCCTGGTAACTAGTATTTAACAGATAACTGTAGTATTTAGTTCATCATGCATGTTCTCATTTCAGTAATTAAGGTGATTCCTTCAATCTATTAATCAAAACTTCACTCTTTATGCACTAGGTATAATCTATCTGAGATGAAATGCATGCCTTCATTTGAGGGATTTTTATTGGGTTCTTCCCTTTTCCCCACTTTTGTTACCCCCTCATATTTTATGTTGCTAGCTGCACTTAACACTTTGGGATAATTTCTAATTGAAATGAGACAATCAGACAATACTGTTTTTTTTTCCTTAACATGTCTGGTTTGAAAGCTCTCTGTCTAATTAGCTAGGTCAGGTGCATTGACCGGCTGCTACAATGGGCTTGAGCATAGATACAATTGTGAGGATGAGAGTCCTTCGCAGCATTTGCTCTATTGTGCGTTGGATAGCTATGCATAGGAATCAACATGGCATTATGGTAGTTACAAGTTGACAAGTTCATGTCAACATGACAATGCAATGAAGGGGTGGAGTTTAGCCTGTCAATCAGGTGACAGTCTGATCTCTCCTTATGGGTATGGCCTTCGTATGATTCTAGGAACTTCTTATTTTCTTGATTCTGCCATCAGAAGAGGCAGGCCTCCACCACCACCCCAACCCCCAGCCCCACACTCACACACCTCTCTCTGTGTCTTTGTTTCACCTGCCTGGTGAGAAGTCACATGGAGACCTGTGCCCATGCTAAGACGCTTCCACCAGCACTGCATCCACAAGTTTATCCACAGGCCTGCAAACTTCTGCTTTTGGCATCATTGTATGTGCACTTTGAATCTGGGCAGGGCTAGTATCGACTTGTGGGCTATTATCAAACTTAGGGACGTGATCTGGACTGGATAAGGATGGTTTATTTACTCATAATTGCTTCTTAATATAATGTTTTCTTTTATATGTATATAAATGGATTTGTTTTTCTAGTCAACCTGGCCTAACACAGTACCTAACAACAGCAAAAACATCTGATTAAATCATGAGAGCTACTTTGAGACTTCTCTAATGTAACTTAATTTCAGTATCTCATATGCTTGCCACTGAAATGTTATTTGTTTGCTTATATATTTCACAGACTTCTCACTCATCCCCTTATTTTATGGTAACATTTCTGGGTGACACAAACCATTAATGCAGATGACTAAAATACTGGGACTAATCATATCCAAGATTCTGATGATAGCATAGGACCAGGCAATATTTGATCTTACGATACATGAAGTCACCATATGTTGGATTTAATTGAATGGAAAATGACAACAACTAAAAGCAACCTGTGGTAACACATAACACTGTGGTAAAGACTGGCAACTCCCAAAGGCTTCCACCATGACAATTCTAGAAAATTTATTCTGCAACACACAGGCTCACCATGAATTCGAAGGAATCAACAGCGATGGGTTTGCTGTGGTTCATCATTTGATAACAGTCTCCTGCGGTTGTTTTGATGGAGAGCTGGCTCTTCCATCATTTTTCTATTTGTTAATTTAGATGAATTAATCCATGCCTAGTTTCTAGTCTTGATAAATATACAATAATAAATGAGTAGTACAAAAAGGTTACTAATTGAAATGTGAATTTCCTGATGCATCTCAGTGAGAGAAAGTGGGAGTAGACGCTAAATGATTCAGCTGTGAGTGATGTGCCATTATTGTAGTCAGTAGTCAGATAATGAAAAAATGGCTATCGTACCATTTTATAAACTATTTACAATGTGGGTAAAAAAGTAAAATATAAAGGGCTGAGCCCCGGTGGTGTAGTGGTTGTGCGCGGGACTGCGGCCCACTGGGACAGAGGTTCAATTCCAGCAGTGGGGCTGGGCCTCCTATTCCCACCACCGGAGAGCAGTGATGCCCCCCCCCCAAAAAAAGTAAAATATAAAAAGTAATATACATTTATAACTAAATTTTACTAAATCTAATACTAATGATTTTTTCTATTAATCATACAAGGCTAAATGTAATATTTAATTTAAAAATATTTTAATTCAGAAATTATTCAATTGTCTAGCATTATGTCATATCTACCAAAATTATTATGCATGCCCACCAATTTCACATTTTGTGTTAGTATTTTCTAATAAAGAGAAAGCAAAGAAAAAAGATAAAAAACAGCAAGACTCCAATTTGATCTATGACTTTTTGTGTGACAAGATAGCAGCATTTATGATATAAAATATGAATAAGTGTTTTATTGTAATAGTTATCTACTTTAGCTTTCTATGTGTCTTATATTGCCAGAATTACTGATGATTATTTCTTGAAAGGAAATTTTCTAGGGCCATGTTTCTAAATTCAATGCAAATTTTTGTATTCTGCTACCATCTACCTAAAGAATCTCCTTTTCTTGACTGATCCCTGGTGGCGTAGTGGTTGTGTGTGGGACTGCGGCCCAAGCGTTGAATGGTTCAAATCCAGCAGTGGCTCTTCAGAAGCAAGGCTGGGCTTCCTACTCCCATCCGGGCATTTATGCCACAAAAATAAAAAGAGAGTCTCCTTTCCTCAAAACTAATAATATTAGTTGACTAAAAAGGCAAATTATGTATATATATAGCACATTGTTTTTATTAGGATACTATAAGGGAAGTAGTTCCATCAAATTCATTCCAATCTAGAGTCACTCTATCTACAAGAGGATGAAATGCTCTCTATGGGCCTTCTGTTGGTACTGTGTCAATTCCTCTCATTGAGAAGCTTCCTTTTTGTCGTTATTGACACTCTAATTTACCAGGCATTGGTATTGCCCCGGGGACAGGTTGCAGTCCTGTGGATTATTTGATGACTTTTCTAGCTATCATTATGTGACTCCAATGAAATAACCTTGTCCTAATGGGTTTGGGTGAGAGAAAGTGCTAGCAGATTCTAATGGGATTAATTGTGAGTGATTATTAACAGTATTCATTATGATTCCATTTTGCTGGGTATGAAATGAGCCATCTGAGACACTGAAAGGATCTAACTATCAGCAAGAAAGAAAAGCCTATGGCAGAGTAGTATACCTTTTAAATATTTATTGACAACTCTAAAACAGCTTCCTAAAATTGCCCAAGCAAGGCAAAGTCCAGGTCACCCCACGAGGGACCAGGTAAGTCTGAAAGCAGCATGAGCGAGACCAGGCTGTCCTTACTGAGTAATTTTATTCTAAGGATTTCTCATTGCAATTGTAAGCTGGTAACTTCTCTAATGAAGTCAACGTTCTTGAGTTCTGTGTGACATTGGCATGAGTCACCAATGAAGCTGAGAAGTAGAATGCTATGGGAGGTATTTCTGGTATCCGAAGTGGTAAGAATATAGGAGAATATAGGGGATGAGATGTGCCCCCTAAGCCATTTTACACATTTCCAAAATCTATGTGAGATGATACTTCAAAGAAGTATTCTGGTTGTTCCTCTTCCAAAACCTTGTGCCTCTTCCACATTTTCTTTCCTTTTTCTTCAGTCCAAGGTATTTTGAATATTCTTTTCTAACACCATAATTTAAAGACAGCAATCATTCTTCAGTCTTCTGGTCACTCTTCAACCTCAGATGTATATGAGGTGAGTGAAAATACAGTGACTTAATTTAGACACACACTTAGCTTTAAAGCAACATATTTACCTTTTAATATTTTATAAGTTTTTTTTCCCTCAATGCAAATGCTATGTGAGTCTGAAGAAGGATTCATAGACTGGTAGTAGACGGATGGGCTAATATTGGATTCATTGACTTTACCTAGCCTGGTCTGGGGTGTTGTCTTAATGTATAATTGTTCTTTGATCTAAAATTCTCTCTTACACACGAGTGTCTCTGGATTTGGTTCTCTGTTATACTCAGACTAACATGCTGAGATATGCAAACAGCACAACTTTTCTCACTGAAAGTGAGGAGGAATTGATACATTTGCTGATGAAAATCAGGGACTGCAGCCATCAGGATGAATTGAAAGTCAGTGAAAGAAAGATCAAAATGCTCACGTGTCCCAGTAAGTGGCATACCGAAGAAATGAGGAAAAAATTGAAGTTGCCAAAGACTTTATCTTACTTGGCTTCACAATCAATGCTTATCAATGCAAAAAGGAAGACATCAAAAACATATTGCATTAGTAAATCCGCTACACAATACATCTTTGAAGTATCCAAGGGCAAAGATATGATTTTGAGGATGGATCCAAGTCAAGGTATTCTCCACTGCATTCTGTGCATGCGAAAATTTGAGATTGAATAAGGAAAACCATAGAAGAATTGAGGCATTTAAACTGTGGTGCTGGAGAAGAATATTGAAAGTACCATAGATTGCTAAAAGGACAAACTGACCTGCATTGCAAGAAATAAGGTCAGGGTGCTCCTCAGCAGCACGCATGGTAAGACTTCATCTGACCTGCTGGGGACAGTCTCTGAAGAGGCCCTGGTAAATCGGATGCCAGTGAAAAAGAAGAAGGCCATGAAAGACATGGGTTGACACTGTGACTGCATCAATGGGCACAGGCACAGAAATAATTATGAAGATGACAAAGGACGGTGCCATATTTTGTTCTGTTGGACATGGGGTCCTTATGGACTGGAACCAAGGTGATGACAGCTAACAATAACAACAATGTGCAAACATATCAAATTACAATTTGAAATATACAATTTGACATAGACCGAACTTTTATATATTTCTCTTTAAACTTCTTCAGGTCCTACACAATCCATGAAATGACATGACAGCAATGGTATTTCAAAGATGTGTCTTCATTCTCGGTTACATAATCTGTTGTCAACTTGAGACTATTAATAGCGAAGGGGTGGAGTTTGACCTGTCAGTTAGGTCACAGCTTGATGGCCTCATTTGGAGATAAATAGATTCCTGGAGGTGGGACACACACTCACTCCCTGAAAGACATTGCTGTTGACAATCCTTACGGGACTATGTGGTTGGCAGCCAGAGCTTTGGAACTGAAGGAGTCACATGGAGACCCATAAGAGTGCTAAGATGCTCCCACTGCCAATCCAGAAGAGTTTCTACCCACTTGCCTGTGATCTTCCTGCAGCTGATGTCATTGAATGCGTTGCATGACCCTGAAGAGGAATTTACAGACTGGTAATGGACATATGGGCGGATGTTAGACTTATAGACTTGATGTGGACTAAACTGGGATTTTTTTAATGTACAATTACTCATTATATAAAACTTTTTCCTATACACATATGTGTGTCTATGAATTTGTTTCTCTAGCCTACTCTGATTAAAATATTCTCATAACTGAGGTTTGGGGTGTGGCAGTGATAAAAACAGTAAATTGTTCACACTTATGATCATACCAAAAACTCATGTCTTCTTGGACAAGTCACCTGGATTTAAAGTGGAACCAAGTACAATATGGTTAAGTTATTAATTAAAAAGGAAAGTTGTGATTCTTTGTAAAAATGTTTAGTACGTGCTTACTATTCAACAAGAATTGGGGCTGAGCACCAGTGGCATAGTGGTTGAGTACAGGCCTGTGGCCCACGGGCTTGGTGGTTCAAATCCAGCAGCAGGAAAGCTGGGTATCTCCCACAACCACCAGAGGGCAGTGGTGTATCCCCCCAAACAACAACAACAACTATTCTTCTGGACACTAAAAATCTGATGCAGTTTAAGAATCATGAATATTAATGTTAATATTTCTTAATTCCATTTCTCTTAGCATTTGGATATATTCTGAAGTAGAAAAACCTGAAAGTGAAGAGCAATGTTTTAGTATCATTTACTGCGATTCTGCTGGTGAACAGACTCTACAAAGAGCATGGCACCTAAATAAAACAAAATAGGTGTGAGCCTAGGATCTATTAAAATGATTCTGCATTAAAATTTTTATCTCTTTATGTGCAATGGAGGTTATTGTGGCTAACAGGCAGTATTTGTTTATGTGAAATCTCTATGGAAACTGCTACAATGAATTATAAACTCCAAGACCCTGTATTATAATAATTTCATTTTATGAGTCACAATTTTTTTTGCATTTTTCTTCTTCTCAAAGATCTTCTCATTCAGCATTACCAAGGAGTAGTCATGCATCTTTCTAAATCTACTATCTTGAATAATCAAATTAAATTAACATTTTTAGATAGTGAGTATAATTCTGAAATCTGTGGTAGATTAAATCCTGGCTTATTTTCTTCTGATCTTGAGTTTTAAGTTAAAGAATTATTATTTTTAATAATCTGTTATTTTTTGTTTTGTTTTTGTGGGCATCACTGCCTCTGGTGGTCGTGGGCACTATCCAGCCGCCACTGGATTTGAACCGCCAAGCCCGCGGGCTGCAGTTCTGCCACAACCACTATGCCACCAGGGCTCAGCAAGAATCTGTTATTTTTTACACAGCAACCAATATATTTTTTCTCCTTAGTGAAAAGGATTACTAATTCCTGTTGAATTAAAATAAAAAAATTCACTTATTGACATAACATCCATTTAATATTAGACAACTATTTAGGTAACCACAACAGAAATATGGGTTATATAATATTCAAATATAGATATTCTATAATCCATATAGTATATATGAATTACTCATTAGTATCACACAAAGATGTAGGTGATATTTTTGTACCATACTTATGCCTAATTTCTGAGTACCCCTGTTTGCAGAAACCTATGGATGACAGTGAGCACCAACAATGCATTTGCAGAGTCCCTACATAAGATAAGTCTCCATTGAATTCTTCTGATCATTAACCAAATATACAGAAAACCTTGGCTTCCTGGAGAGAGCATTTGAAAAGTAAAGTACTCCCACCCCTCTCTAGCTAACCCAGTGAGAGGCACTCATTCTACAAGGTTTTCCTGAGTGCATCCTTTATGGATGTCACCTTCCAAGGCACATTGCAAGATTTTTAATGGTCTTGAACCATGCATCATTGGTTCTTGGTCCTGATTGCATTGTTTGGGAGGTCCTGAGCCAATCTCAAAAACTCTTTAACATAAAGTTCATGTTCCAATCATGGCCTTTTTCCTCCTCCTATAATTTTGATGTATTCATCTGCTGCAAATCAAAAATTGGTGACAATCCCCTTTATTCCTTGCCTTATTTAACTAGCATCCCAATGTCTTTGACCTCATGATAATGGTCTGTCTCATCTTGCTGATGTGACTCTCTTTGTATTGTCTTTTTCTTAAGACAATATTCTACTTAATTTGTATTTGAGATAAGGATGTCTCTCGCACTCTCACTCACCAAAATTAACTATCATCAAGGCTATGCCAACTAGTGGTGCACCTGTAGGACGTGGTGTAAGTGCCCCTGCGAGATTCTGTGAGCATCCGTGTTAACAGGAGGAAAGAGCCTTCCCATTCCCCCAAAGAAGGGCTGCCGAGCTTTAACTGCTGGCCCTGAAGTTAGCAGCCCAATGCATAACCCCTAAGTCATCAGGCCTACAGCTGTGTGGGATGCAGAAGGGTATTCCCCAGGTTGTCTCCCCAAAATATATGTCAAACCTAGGATGCTGTTTGTATCACGTGGTAAATAGCTGCACACTTGGAGGTCAAAACAAACTTCTTAGAGGTTATCTTCCCGAGGGTCATCAACCATCTAGAGCAACACCTCCCACCCTAAGTAGGGCCCAATTCCTTCTGATAGAGATTGCAGACTGTTTCCCAGAGATAAGGTTGAACCCACTCAAGAGTGACAAAGGTTAGGCTGCCATCTTGAACCTAGGGTCCACCCACCTTGTCACACATGAATTCTTAGCTACTCCCATCTCCTCTGCTTCCTCTCTCTGCATGGAGCTGGCTGCTGAGAGCATGGTCATCCGAGCATACTACCATGAAATGTGTCTTACTCCTTTATTTTATCCTCTCTCTGACCTCTCCTATTCGCCATGATGCTACTATAATCTTTATATATTATAAATATGTACTTCTGCCTATGGAAATCCCCTACCCCCACAATTGTCAGAGACTGGTTCCTCTGACACATTTGTATCCTAAAATTGTAATTGTTTTTTTAACTTTTAAAAATTAAGTAATTTGTGTTGAGCCCCAGTGGCGTAGTGGTTGAGTGTGGGACTGCAGCCCACAGGTTTGGCAGT
The DNA here is from genome assembly GCA_004026705.1 of Nesogale talazaci. NCBI lineage: Eukaryota > Metazoa > Chordata > Mammalia > Afrosoricida > Tenrecidae > Nesogale > Nesogale talazaci. The sequence goes on along the minus strand of PVJH01007927.1, from coordinate 79,577 downwards.
TCAAATCCAGCAGCGGCTCTCCAGGAGCAAGGCTGGGTAGCTCCCATGACAACCAGAGGGCAAAAAAGAAAAATTAAGTAATTTATTCAAATAGAGTTTAGGAAGAGAAATATTGTGTGAATCTCTAAGGTGAAAATAAGATAAATTGAGCATCAATATTTTCATACCAAGTACATTTTATTTTCTAAATGTTATCTATGACATGTGCCAGTCGGTAGTTGCCATCAAGTTGGTGTTGGCTCCTAATGATGTCATGTACCAGAGAATTAAATGTTAACCTGTCCATCTTCACAAATATTTTTGTGCTCTAGCATTCAGACCACAATTAAAGCTACTATGTATCTTGACTGCCTCCTAGTCTGAGAAATTCATAGTCTAGTATTGTATCAGGAAATATTATGCTAAGAGGCTGTGAGCCATAAACTTTTCTTTAGCTAATTTGCAGAAGTAGATTGCCATGGCTTCCATCCCAGTCCAGCTTAGTCTGGAAACTCAGCTGAAACCAGTCTACCATGAGTGATTCTGGTGGTATTTAAAATACTGGTAATACAGATAACAGAGTGATAACAATATAGAAGGACTATCATTAACAACTTAAAAGAAGATGGTGGGTGCATAATACTTTTTAAAACTATAAGTTTACTTTAATCTCTTGTCTTATAGCACACCATTAATGTTATTAAAGTTTTTATTTTTTCTCAAACCGCATTTTGTAGAGATAAACTATTTAAATAGCTTATCATTTTAGTTATTTTCATTACCACAAACTCTAACATGAGTCACTGTTCTTTCATCACATATAGCTTACTTTCCTAATGGAAGTAATCAGTGGTATAATGTCAAAAACCTGTGGTGTGCTAGAATGTTGAGGTGAAACACTACCTAGATATTGACAAATTCATGCCTTTTAGATTTTAAAACTCTTATCCCACGGGCATTTATTGTCATATTTTAAATGGACTGTGATCTCCCAGTAGATTGCAGTAATTATGTCTTTATTCTCTTAAATATCAGGATGTGTTCACGGAGTAGTTTATATTTGAATTAAAGAAAAACACCAATCTGTTGACTTATTCATTGCTAGTTTCACTGAGTAGTTTATATTTGAATTAAAGAAAAACACCAATCTGTTGACTTATTCATTGCTAGTGAAAACTGATGTTAACAGCCCAGGAAATTTAAAATTAATATCATATTCTAAACTTTCACAAGAGATATTGATATATTGAATAAATAGAAACTATTGCCCAGTTAGCTACCATAAATAATCATTCCAGTTGCAATCTAAGCTTCAGCGTCTATTTTTGGTGAAAGAGGCTTATGGAATACCTTAAATAGTCTTTGGAAACAGATTAAATCTGCAGAGACATATTTTAACTCAAGGAAGAACAGCATTTGGGAATATTGTGAATACTTCACTGTACCAGTCTTTTTTTTTTAATAAAAAATCATACTATTTTAAAAGACATAAATTAACTTGGCTGTTAATAGGAAAGCCAAGCAGGACACTCAAAATAAGCTTACTGTTTGCCAGATCAAAGTGGGTAAAGAGGGAAAAATGGGTGACAACAGAAAGAATCCTAAAACAAAAAGTGGATGGAGCCATGTTTCCCTGTTGCTTCCAGCACAAAAGAAAGTGAAGGGCAGATAAGATACCTGACTTTCTCGATGGAAGACAAGAGGAGAGGGAAAGGAGTTAGAAGACAAGGGCTGAATGATCTCTTGGTTTTAGGTCTGGTAGCAAGTACCCAGCATGACCTCTGGAGAGAAGGATTTTATGTATGTGGACAGGGAGGCACACTATGGAATGCTGGTCAGGAACGGAGAACCACATAGAGAGGCAACCAAAGTTGAAAGGCCAATGATTATCAGTTCTTTCTTCTATGAGGCCCTTGGGTTAGTGGGGGCCCTTTCTGATATCCACTCAAGAAACTAAGCTGGTTGTTTCAAACCTTTTGATTGACTCTGATCTGAATTTACTCTCTCATTTGAATTCTTTCTTGCAAGTGGGATATGGACCAAGAGAAGAAAAGCTCAAAACCTTGAGTGGCTTCCTAGTAACACAGCTGGAAATTTGAAGCAATAACCTGAAGAGTAGTAATCTAAGATATTATAAATTAGTAATCAGCCTGAGGTAATTTTGAATTCAATTTAGCACTTTGTTCAACTTGTGTTAGACCGGGTTGACTAGAGAAACAAATCCAGTGACACACATAGGTGTATAAGAGAGAACCTTATATCAAAAACAATTGTGTATTGAGAAAATATCCCATCCAGTTCAGATCAAGTCCATAAGTCTAACAGTAGCTATATGTCTGAAACTAGTCCATAAATTCCTCTTTAAGCTCACACAGCACATGGAAGGAGAATGAATGCAGGAAGGTCACACGTCAGTGGTGGGTCCAGTGGTGGTAGCAGCATCTCAGTCCTGCTACGAATCTCCACATAGCTCCAGCTGCTATGAGGGTGACTTTCTGAAATTTGTCAACAGGAATGCCAAGCAGAGCAAATGTGTGTGTCCTGTCTCCATGGAAAAAGAGAAGAGTTCCCAGAATCCTCAGGAGAAGGCCATGTCTATCCAGAGGCATAATTGCTCTGATCTGAATGACAGGCTAGACTCCACCCTTTTGCTCAAGTTGACAGATTATGTAGCTGCCACACAACTGTCATTAAAATAATACATGTGTCAAAGCTTTCAATTGGAACAAATCAATTTCTTATTCTTTATATTTTGTAATTTAGCTAAAATAATGACTAAGTTGCCATACTTTGAGCCCTTTGAAATTTTCTTGGTAAATAGTAGATGGATGGTAATTACAATGTTCTACTTTTATCCTGCTGTTTATTAAACTAATATTTTATTGTTTTAGAAAGTGACTATGCCAAAGTAAAATATAATTGCATGATGATATTTGGTTAGATTCTCCTTTTAAAAATCTATAAATGAGTTTTAAAAGAAAACAGCAACAACTTTGGCAGGAAAAAATGTCACTTTAAAAGTTACAGAAAAATTATATTATCTTTTGATTCCATTTTTCCTAGCTTATTTGAAGCTATGAGGGTCACAAACCATAAACTGTAAATCATAAACCATTGTGATATAAATCAGCTGAGTCCTCACTAGCAGATCTGCAAACTTTGGGTAAAGCCTAGAGCAGAATTTAAAAATGCTAAGAGGAATCTTCATATAACCTGTGGCCTCTTGAGTCTCTTGAGGTGCAAACAGTAAGAGGCATCTCCTTTGAAATGTATATATATAGAGAGAGAGACATTTGACAAATGGAAGATAAATTTTTATCTTTTCTCACTGTCACATTTTCTTATTACTCTGGAATTGGGACACCTGTACTTTATCTCAGTTAACATTTGTAAAAGGATAAGAGTATAAAATCTTTGTAAATCTTAAAATCTAAAAACCACTGAGATATAATTCTTGTTACTGGGAGAGAGTCTTCTGTATCCTTTAAAATATCTGTCTCTGCAATTCATTGAGTGCTTATTGATCAGTCTCAACTGCTCCAGTGCAAGGGATCCATGTTTGGCGGTAACATATACCTCTTTTATATGGAAAGGGGAATATGATGGTTAAGACTCAGCTCATTTGACTGGACCATGATTCTCAGTGGTTTCCATCTGCCAGGATAAGAACTAATATAATATAATCTGCCTAATTTTATAGGGAGAGTGAGTATTTTAATGTGTCTCTATAGGACAAAGTCTCTAACTTTTACCAAATGACCTTTTCCTGAATGGATCCTGATAAGTAGGTGAGGGAAGGTTTATCTAGTCAAGGGAGTTTTATGGATTTATAAGATTTACCTAGTAGAGGGAAGGACACAGGAGATGGGGATGGGAACAACCACATCTTTGGGAGTACAAAGACACATCAACTGGTAGGAAAGAGGGAGGATTGACTTCCAGGTGTGGGGAGAGTGACACAAAATGCTTTCAGGGACCTTAGAGAGGGAGTGATATTGATGGTATACACCTGATGAATGATATTGGCCCAGGTTTCTGAATGTATCCTGGGAGTCCAGGCACGGTGGCAATGTGTGCTGGGACACCGAATCCTGGATCTTCAAGATAAACAGCAAGCGAGCTTCAGAGTCTGTACCAGTGAGATCCCATGCAGGAACTCCACTGGGTGCATTAGACTCTATCTCAGACCACTGGGTGCATTAGACTCTACCTCAGATGCATCTAAAATTTGGGGACATAAGCCTGAAAATACGTGGTGTCTGAAGAAGCAGAAATAATCTGCACCAAGATCATTGAGCTGTTGATAGGCAGACAAAGAAGGTCTTGGTACATTGATGCCATATAGATTGCATTAAGATATTTATTATTCTAGCAAACCTTTGATGGTCTTTATGTTTTATATGGTTTTTGTTCATTTGTAGTAGGGTGTCTTTCAGAGATGCTCTCATTGCAGGTTATGTTAAGTAGCTTAGCATAGGGACTGGGGCAACCATTACGCATACTCAGAAGTTCAAGACTCCTTCCAGGAAGGGGTGGTACACCAAGGTGAGCATTGCACCTGGATGGCCCATCTGGACGTAGTGAATTCAATTTAGCCTATGGGGCCGCCCAGGATCTTCAATCACACCTGCCCACCAAGGAATTGAAAAGGCAGAATCTGGGAGCCAACCGCATGACTTTCTCCAGCAGATTACAGGGTATGGGGCCCGGAGGGTGTGTGTGTAAACCTGAAATTTCTTCTTTCATAAAACTCCTTTGGATCACAATCCAGGTTTTGGAGTGAATTCTTTTTCATGGGAAGCCAGGGACTGGATCTATCTCTCCCATGAGCAATCTAATAGTTCCCTCTTGAAGTTGTGATATGTTGTCCTGGATTTTTTTTTTTTTTTTTGGTAATTGAAACCCAGGATTGATTAAACTATAGGAACAGCAGGTAGAACAAAGATTGGAGGATGGGGTGGAAGAGAAGGGGAAAGTAAATGGGAGATGATGTCAAGAAACCCAGAAAGAAATAGTATGTTTGGAGACTGATTATGGAAAGATGGTACAATTCTGGTGTGATTGAATGATGCATTGAAATGATATTTATGTTAATGTTCAAGTAATGATACATTTTAAAAAGAACAAGAAGAAAATAGTAAGCAAACATAGTTCCGGGAAGAGTTTGGGTACTCACATGGAATCCTAGCTCCAACTTAAGAAAAATCACTTCTGTTGGCAAGGCCCTGCTTGATACCTACCATCAGGATGGGAACAGAGGCGACAGGTGCTACAGAAAACTGTGGTGAAGAAATTAGATGTGCTCAGCTTGAGGTGAAATTGCATCTGTAGTCATAAGAAAGTATCTCCACATAAACAGATCAAAGGCATAAATTTGATCTAAACAATTAAAACTTTTTCAGCAGATCCCCTCTATGACACATGTTAGATCTGATTTGTTTTTCAATTTTCTCAAATTTCTCTGGGATTTGTATTGTTTTGCTTTTGTTTGTACATATTAGTGGGTATCTCAGTGGAATTAGGTCATTGGGGGTCACCCCCATCAAGATGTTTTTGTGTTTTTTTCACAGTCAGTATGTGAAACCAAGATTGATGAACTAGACACAAGTAGAATAAGGGGTTCTGGAGAGGGACATGGACTGGTGGTGTCAAGGGAAAGGGAGATGATATCAAGGAGTCCATGTCGAAAACAAATGTTTGGAAACTGATTGTGGCAGCAAATTGTGGTGTGATTGAATTAACAAATATAGGATACGTATTAATACGCAATTATTAAGCATAATGAAAAGATATTTACCTGCAAATAATTTTGAAAAGGACTCCCTGGAATGTTATCCTGCAGTGTTAAAAACAGGAGAAGGAATCACCTTACCAGAACTAGGAGTGAACTGTGTCCACTGGATCCAATATCATAGTTCAGTGAACCTTCTGTATTCAGAAGACAGCTAGAACTTTAGAGGAGCAGCAGGAGAACCAGTAGTCAGGATATGGATTACATTGGTGGACTTCCAGCCCACAGAGAAGCACATAATTGGGGTGGACGTGCCTGCTGACCATGGAAATAGAGTGCTGTGCATTCCAGCTGAGGCTGATCTTGAGTGGAGTGTCTCTCGTGCTTAATTCAGAGACCTAAGCTGAATTGTTGGCTGACTTCCTGCACTTGAGTTGAATGCCTTAAGGTTAAGGTCTTCAGAGAACTTGTATGTCCCTTTGGGCATTTACTAGCAGGCCTGAAAGAACTTTATAACAAGTCTGGATAAACAACGCTACCTGGGCATTTCTTACTGGCATTACTTACTAAACTCTTTAATCATAAAATTTATATGTGGGCTCTGTGTAGCCATTAGAGTAGGTACTAGTGCTTTGGGGGAAAGGTAAAATAGAGAACACTAATTAAGGTACCACAATTTCTATGCTGAAACTTGCAACGAGCTTCCAAGCAATAGAAAGGGAGTTTCTTCAGGGGCTGACCTAATTCTAATATACAGGGCACTGGCAAAGTTGCCTATCTTTTTGCGTCCTCCACAGGCTTTGCTTCTTTGGAGAACTCAACCTAAAACATCTCTCATGTTACACTAATATTGAATCTTTGTCTGTCAATCAGTACTGGGTTAACAAGAATAAAATCCATTGCTGTTGAGTCCGTCAATTCTGACATCTATTAACCCTATATAACAAACTACAACTTCCCATAGGGTTTCCAAGACTGTGAGAACTATAGAACCCAGCTGACCCAGCTTCATACGAGATCACAATTCTCTATTCTATCGATAGAGGATGTCATTCCTTGTTTTCACATGTAAAAAAAAGGAAAGCAGCAATAGAACAAAATAGAGAGCTATAATATCAAGAAGGGGATTTTGTACCCTAAATATACATATCAACTCAGCTAGGCCATGATTCAAAGTGTCTTGTCATTTGTGCAATGTAATTTACCAATTATATAATAATCCCCCAAGAGTGATCTGATGTAATATTTTAATCAGTACTAAAAGAATTCAGGGTGGGATGCAATATCCTTAGTAGCATCAGGGCCTTGATCATGGAAGGACAATGTCCCTGGTATATGATCCTGAAGCAGAGAGAAAAAGGAGAAAAGAGAAAGCTACTACCACCAAAAAGGAAGAGTCAGGAGACAGTACATTTTCTGGACTCACATCACTATCCTGGGTAATCTTCTCAATGCAGGGGAAGTGAGATACTCAAACACAGATATCTCCAAAGAATGCTAAGCCTACAGAAGTGGAAAGGAGACTTGGCCATTCCTGCTCAAGTGAGAGTCAGCAGAGAAAGACAATCTCCCAATAGAGCTGGTGCCATCAGTTTGGAGTTCTATCCTCCTACACTGTAAGAAAAGACACTTCTGTTTGTCAAGACCACCCACGTGTGGTCTGTCTGCTATAGCTAACCTAAAACACAAGTATATAGTCATTTACTACATGTAGCAAGCAGGTAAGTATGACATCTATTTGGGGGAGACAGCTTGGAGAAATCATTCTGTTTCCCACACATAAATACTGCCCTACAGTGTCCTTTGGATTTTTCAATAGTTGAGTCTCCAAGAGATGACTAGCAATACCTGTTTAATAATCAAATGAGCTGTGCTATGATTAAACATAAGGAGGAGTATATAACTAGTCAATAGATTAAATAAATAAATTCAAAAGGTTTCAATATCAAAATGAAACCTCATGCAGATTATCAGGAATTTTTGACTATTCGTAATTCTTCCACCTTTCTCTAGGTGACACTGCTATGTTCTGTATCAGGTAAATAGATTTATTGGCATGTTTTACATAATGTAGAATTCAAAGATTTAAATATATATTTTTTAGGTTATACATTCATCAACATAACCAATTTTAGAGCATTATTTTTCATTCTTGTATCCATTATCATTAACTCCATTTACTCAAGACTTCCCCTATCATCACTCTAAGAAATTACTAATCTACTTAATTTGTATACATTTGTTATTTCTGAATATATGTAAAAAAATCATACATAAGGATCACTGATTTACTTTTCATCAAAAGATGGTTGTCCATAATTATTGGTTCTTGCTCATTTTGTGGTCATGCTTTATGTTACTGCCTTAATCATTTTTTGATAAAATGCTAATAAACCATAAACATGATTTCTCTGAGTAAACTTTAGCTAGTTCACATGGCAAGTAACAGTTTCTATCAAGTAACTCCCAAATGATTTTATTGAGCCAAAGATGGTTATGACCTAACACATAATCTATGCGTCAAATAAAGTTTCTTCATGCAACTACCTATGTTTGGGTAATATAAATTTGAATTTAATTGCAGATACTAAAAACCCCTAGTTTGTCCTCACCCCCTGCCCTTTCAGAGATTAGAATGTATTGTTTGTGTTTCACATAATGACTTAGTCTAGAGCTGTTTCACCAAGAACCAATATATTCTCGGAAGGGAGATATTAGAATTGCGATATACGCAGTCAGTCCACAGTAAAGTAAGTTAGAGTAGGTTGCTCAGAAGCTGGGACTGCCATTCAGACCCAAGAACCACTAATTATATGAAAAGGAAAAGAGTATACAGGAAAATGGCATCTAGTCAATACGGCCCTTCCATGACTTCCTCATTCCCACGAGGAGGCCGAACTGTGCTTTTTCACTTAAAATTCTGAGTGATGTGGTATTTTTAGAATAACTTCTGTTTTCTAGTGTTAATTAGAGAGTTTTATTTTAAGGTAAGCTAACTAAATTAAAACTTTTGCTTAGAAAATATTTGCTTAGAAAATGCAAATGTGGACAAATTTTCTATAAACTAGTTATATAGTCCAAGGTGAGTTGCAGATCCTGTGAAAATAGAACTGTACTATAAATTCTGCTGTTTCAAGCCTTTTCATTGAGGTGTTGAAAGCCAGCACTTAAAAACATCTCTGCACATTTGGAATGATCTGGAGCATGGCCATCTGTAGTTTGGCAAGAAAACAAGGTGAAAGCTTCCTGGGGGAACTTAGCATATTCTTGAAATGTGCTGCATCTTGTGTTCAAATATACTGATATCTGTGAATAAAATGTTGTAAACAACATTTTTCCCTAAGCCTTTACCTAACCTTGGCAAATAGCTGAAACTCCTGTAAAATCAGACATTGTCATTTTCTTCAAATTGTGCTCCTATAATCCTGAAACTATACATAAATTTATAAATATATTTATTAATCAGATTTTGGTTTGTTTATACAAGAGCCTAGAAATCTTATTTCAAAGCACAAAATTCTTCATGAAATATGTGATGCTACTTAAGATAAGGAAATCAGAGTCTATTGTATGTCCATTGATTTCTTATAGTTATCACTGTGTCACATTCTTAAGGTCATTCTTCAGAGAGGGTCACCCTCATCTTTGGTTTACTAGCCAGCAGCAAATCACTGATATGATAATGATGATTCTGCCAGCTCTGCAGGTGACCCAGATCTCGCACAACTGCATTACCGAGTTCAGAAATATATGCTGTCATCATGACCAGAACTCATGAGGAAATTGCTTTAAGGTGAGGTTTCCTGATTTGATTTCCACAGATTTTACACTGCTGCTCAAAAGGCACTGGAAAATTTTACTTTTATTTGTCACCTCTATTTTTTAAAAGTGCTAGTTATCTTTGAAATATTGGAACAATCTCATTGAAAAATGCCAGCTAGTATAGGGCCCTGGGCAATGGTGTGCTAATTTATAATATTTCTGATGAGTTCCTGCTGCAACACAGCTCACAGGTTTGAGAGACTCTGTTGTGTCCTCGTCTTTTCCTTCCGAGTCTCTGCTTTAGTTTGAATCTTCCATCAATTGCAGTGTGCTGCTGTTGTGACTAAGTACCATTGATTCTCTTATGACTCAGAGGGACCCAGAGAGAGGGGAATGAGCCTGTTATTGGTGAAAATATGAGAAGTACAACATGACAGTTTAATTTTTATTTCGTTTGTTGGAAATCCAAAATGTAGCAACCCTTTGCTTTGCAGTGAAAATTGGTTTTAATATAATACGGATGATATAACTGTTTTTAATCATTGGGATGCCACAGCTTAGGAAGGCAATAAGCAAGGCCATTGATATAACAAGGCATAAACAAAGCATCCCTATTAAATACTCAATGGGTAAAACTGCTTTCTGGGATTGTGATCTTATAATGCCTGGAAAATGTAGCGACAGGTAATTGTTTCCTGTGTCATTGCAAAACTTGCTTGGTTGTTACATAGTTTGAGGCATATAACTTGCATGGTTTTATCCGGATGTTTGAGTGTGGAAGTAGGAAATCCCACCGTTTCCTTCTATCTCACTTATGCAGGATAAACTTCAAGAGTTTCTTGAATCAATCTGGTTAGATCTTTAGCTGAAACTGTGACTGTCAAGACAATCCCAGACTCTTGTTCCTGACATTGCAACACAATGAATTACTGTAAAGTCTGATATGTTCTTACTGTCATTGTCAAGTGTAGGATTGTCCAATCCTCATTGTGGTAGTTACATAAACTAGTGTCAATTTGGGAGTTGAGAGGATTAAGGGCAAAGGATGAAGGGTGAAGGAATGGAGTTCAGTCTGTCGATCAGGTCACAGCCAATGACACCTCTGTGGACATGGCCTTCTCCTGAGAATTCTGGCAACTCTGGTAATGCCTCCCTGGAGGAAGAAGATGTATTCTTTCTCTGCTCACTCCCTGGGAGACATTGCAGCTGACAAGACACATGGAGCTACGCTGGTGCCCTGAGCTGGAGAAGCCCCATGGACCTATCTTGATGCAACCAGACCTCTGAAGTCCCATAGAGACCCCTGCCAGCACTGATATACAGACAATGAGTTTGTTTTTTTTTTAAAAAAATATTAGTTTTTGGTGTTGTTAAGTGCTGTCTAATTGGTTCTGACTCATACCCAACCTGTGCACAACAGAAGGAAACACTGTCCAGTCCCGTGCCAGCCTCACACTCTTAGTTATATGTCTCAGTCCAGTGCTGCAGTACACTAAATTTTGTGTAGAGAAAATTTAACATGGAAAAATATATGCATTGTTGTATGGGGTGGTTTTTATACAAGTTTGATAGTGGATGCTTTTATAATGAGCATGTGTGTCCTATTATCCCTTGATAAATTATGAAAAAAATATGCAAAATTTAAGTGTACTTATTTAAAACACACAATTCTAAAAGTAAGTAGAAATGTCTATCCCCAAAATACCTTTCCCTTATTACATATACATATGAAGCCACCAGAAAGTGAAGAAACACAAAGAAAATTAAATAATTTCTTTAGACGTATCATATATAGTGTTAAGCAAAGATTTTGCAGAAATCGAAGAAAGAAAAAGACAAATATAAAAGAGAATCAAAACACATGATTTTTCTTGAACTGCTGAGTACTGATTTTGCCAGAACCAGCAAAGATGGAAGTGTAGCTGATGGATACAGCACCAAGACCAGAGGAATAGTTTTTCTTTCAAAAAGCAAAAACAAACCCTATGTCTATCATTTTCTGTATTTTATAAATAATAGAAGAGAAAAATTATAAAATGAGAGACAGAGAAAAATCTAGTTTTCTGCTATGTTTATACAGAAGTCATTTAAAATATATCATTAATGTTTGAGTGAATGTAAACCAATAAATGGCAGTACATTTGAAAATGCCAGTCTTTTTTCACTTCTAAAAGCTGTTATTCTAAAATTTACTTATATGTCAGGGTTAACTAGAGGTCTGGATGATCTATGAGGTCTGAGTGACCTATCTTGAATTATCTCACCTGACCCATTCCAAAGGGACATATATAATTGGCTAATCCCCACCCCGCCCCACCCCACCTGATGCAGTATACCAATCATATCAAAGACAATTAGAGATTTGGATGACCCATCCAAAACTGCATGATACTACCCTCTCCAGAAGCTGTCCAGGTAACCAATAGACTAATACCATCCCATATGATAATGACTAAAAGACCAAAAATAATGGAAGAATAAGTTCCAATCAAGAAGCATGAAAAACAACCAATGGGAAAGCAAGACAGGGGATGAAGTGACCCAATGAGATACTGCTACCAAACACCTAAACAATCCAAGGTCATGGTCCTAGATATTTGTTAGCTTCCTCAAATCATGAGGTGACCTGCTTCATGATTGAAGGGTACTTTGCTTATTGTTGCTCTGCTTAGCATTTCTCACACTGCTTCGTCTTAACAATGAGTTTCAAATAGTTTCAGTAAAACCAACTGTACTCAGAACTCTCGTAGCTTCCAATCCAGCCGGCAACCCCTAGACGTTTTGCAATCTAGATCGTTAAGCCCTCTACTGCAAAGTAACTGAGGTCTCTCAGATTGGCTCCAGTTCAGTTTTTCTGCTTCTCATCCTCTACATAGGGGACAGGCCCCAGTATTGGGTTAAGCACAGACGTGTTTCATGTAGAGTAGATGATGTGTGTGAACTAGAACTTTAGAACAATGATGTCATTGGTTTCCACCAATATGAGAAGATAAATATATAATTGCATTTTCATTCTCTTCTATTTCAGTGCTAATTTTTCTTCTAAGAAAATACATTCTTGACTTAAAACTTCAAAAGAAACCAAAGGGGAACTTGACTGTCAGGCAGCCGGGATAGAAATAGGACTCTTTGAGACAAGGGCCAACTTTAGTTACCATACTAAAAGACTAAAGTGTCTAATCACAGATCCTTCTCCAAGTTCTCTCCCACTCTCATTTTTTGAAGGAGGATTGTGGAGCTGTGTGTTAATAATTTAGATTCATTAGCTTGCTCTCCAGGGGAAAAGAGGCTGTCTGCTCTGTTAAAGTTTTACAATCTTTGGTTGCAATGAGTCAGGATAGAGTTGATGACTGAAACGTTTGTGGGTCCTTTGCCTTTGAGCATCATTGCCCATCACTTTCAGTTTTGCTTACATGGTGGTTTTTAAATGTTAAAATATATACTCTAAAATTATGTTATTAGCAAGATCATTATCCCCTGCTCTTTGCTTTATTTTACAGTTTGTCTCAGTCTCTATCACATTGTCAAAGTACTTATAGAATTGTTTTAGCTATATCTATGCACACAGGTTTAAATTTAAACAGGCAAAAGAATTAAAAATGAGAAGGTTGAAGAAAGATAAGTAAAAGACTGCTTCATGCAGCATAGATATGCAGCCACAATCTGTAAGATGGAGATAAATGCCGCCTATTCTATCTTCAGGCTTGCTCGAGGCATTATCTGACAAGGTGGGGAAAAAGGTTATGACAATCAGCTAGAGGAAGTCCCCAATTCTCCCTTCTCTCTTTACTTTATATTTCTTACATATGAAACTATGGAGAGATTTGAACTCCATCATGACTACATTTCTGAAACTTAGAAAGCAGAAGTAATCTCTATCAGGGGATAAATTCAGGGCAGGAAGTTCAATTTATAAGTTTAAGGGAAAGAAACCCAAACATTTTAGCCTGTTAAAAATCTATGACTTTTAATCTTTAAGTTTGGGTTTCAAGGCAAATGCAAATTGATTTAATTGCCAGCGAGTATAAAATAGGATATTATACAACCTTACTCTAAAATGTGTCTCAGAGGTTTGAGGGTGGTGGGAGGGGAGTTAAAGCCAGGGGAGAAGTATGGTGTATCAAGCAAGGTTTACCCAATGCTGAGTCTTGTACTCCCATTGTTTTGTTTGTATTTATGCCTTTGCTATAACTCTCACACATACAAAGCATTTTGCTTCTGTCTGCAACACTGCAGGAAGGGGTGCTCAGTGACAGGTCTGAGTAAGAGCATGTATTCATTCACACACTGGCCCTCCGATTGTCTTTCTGACTTAATAACTTTCCCATTATTATTATTTCAAGAGTTAATGATGAAGTTAATGATGAAGTAGTCCTGTCTCTGTCTTCAGAAGGACACTACATAATGAAATATGCACAAACAAATACAGACTATGTATAATGTCAGAACTAGCTCTGTCACTGAGGGTCTGTAGATGAATATGGATGGCTTCTGAGTGTTTTCCGTGTATGGTGAAGCATGTAAGAGGCGGCCCAGCAATTATTTCCAGGACTAGTACTTTCTCCTGGTAAGGTGAAGAACAGGCTGTGCAATTAATTGCTTTGTTCAGGCCATTGTAGACCTTCTTGAAGTCAGAAAAATGAATGTGATGACTTCAGAAATTTCCTCCAGGCCTTGTACTCATAGGAAAACAAACATATACCAAATGGCCAAATCCATAGTAAAAATTGGCCTTGTAAGTCTAATGTTTCCTATGCATGCTCTTCTCATGTTCCTTGATATGAGGAACTGCTAGATTATTTGTTTGTGCATATTTCATTACCTACTCTAATTTTCTCTTGACATAAAACATTTTGCAGACATGCATATTATATATATATATATATATATATGTAATATAGTGTGGGATGACTATGGTTTTTCCCCACAATATTAAATCACACCATATACCCTGTTTCATACAACTGGGCTTCATACGTCTTTTTCCCCAAGAGAACAGGACACACTTACCTGGTGCTGATCATGCTGTTTGCACACAGCAGATGCTGACATAGTGGTAAACTGGCACATAAGGACTAAAATGAATCACCACATGTTAGACCTGTTGTGGATGAAGTGCTGCGAAAATAGAATCTAATATTTTAATGTACCATATGCTACATTCAAATAAAGTAAATGCATGCTTAAAGAGAAAAAACTAATTTTCTGTTCTTTTGATGTTTTTGTTATTATTGAAGGTTTATATGAAGAGCCCTGGTGGTGAAGTGGAATGTATTGGATGGCTAGTTGCAAGGTCAGCAGTTCAAAACTACTGGAGAATGATAGAGCATTCTACTTCTTCAGTCTCTGAGACACAGAGGCCATTGTACCCTGTTCTAAAAGTTTTGTGTTTTTTGTGTGTGATTCTGCATCAAATTGATGGGATCCTTTTTAATAGAATTTCTCTGTTCATTGCAGGCAAGAGAATACATCTGAAAAGTGTCACTAGATACCTATTAATTTCTCCAATTTTTTCCCAATCTAAAATCCTCCTCCCTGCAAATTCTCTGCTTACCCCATTTTTCAATCTTTATGGTAAGATTATTCTGAAGGACAGAATACAATTTAATAACTTTTCTAAGAGAAATAGAAAACTAGACATAAAATTAAATAAGGTCAAATATTAAAGGGTTCTATCATATTTTCCAATATACTAGATGTGGTAGTTACATACTCTGTTGTCAATTTGAGAGGATTAAAAAAGAGGGGTGGAGCTTAGCCTGTCAATCAGGTTTCAGCTTGATGACCTCATTTAGAGGCTCTAAGGAGATAAATAGCTCATTGGAGGCAGGGCACATGCTCACTTTCTGATCGAATCTCTACTGACTAGACACGCAGGACTATGCTGATGTCAATGAGCACTCTGGACATGGGGAAGCCCAGTGTTGACCCATGCCGGTGCTGAAATACTTCCACCCTCATTGAATCCTCAAGATTCACTGGGCTTTGTGCAATGTTCCTGCACTTGGTATCATTGCATGGGTTTTATAAGTAAGTCTGAAGAAGGATGTATAAATTGGTATAAGACACATGGACTAGTATCGATTTTATGGACTTGATCTGGAATGGGCTGGGATGTTTCCTCAATATACAATGTCTCCTTTGTATTAAACTTTCTTATATCCATATGAGTGCCCACATATTTGTTTCTCTAGTCTACCTGGACTAACACGTGATAACGTGCTTTGAAATTTCTATAATGTACAACATCAAAAGGGATTAAATGGAAATACATTCTTCCAAACCATTAACACATAATTAAAAGCATTTGAGAATTGACCATATAGTATAGTCACATGTTCTTCTACAACATGGAGCCCTGTTTGGACTCTGAATCTGCAGCAAGGTGCAAATAGGGGTGGGTGTGGTAGCAAGAGATGCCCTGGATGCATGTTTCCATTCCTACCACCTCAGCTGATCCAGAAGAAGATGGCGTGGAAGCAGCGGCAGCAGCACAAACTAGTCAAACCAGTGCTTATGTAAGGGTAGGGGCCTATGAAAGCATGTGTATGTTGACAGTTTCCATTGATGATTTCCACGAGGTGTTTTCTCTTCCACCTAAATTTTTCCAAATGCTAAGTCATTATTGATTATAAAATGCATACTCTAAGACTGCCTTTCCCTAAAGGCCAACCCTGGGCACAGAATTTCCCATCACTCTGAGATCTTGATTCTTCAAGTGCTAGTTAGGTTCACAGCTCTTTAATACTTTCACATGGGTTTCTCTCTCTCTCTCTCTCTCTCTCTCTCTCTCAGTGTGCGAGTTTCAACTTTTCTTGGCAGTAATGTTGTCCTAGATAAAGATATTTCATAGTCCTGTAGAAAGCACAAACATTATTGAAGAAATGGTAAAGCTGTCATATTTTCATTTATAAAATTACTGGAAGTGACCAAGATATATTGTTTTCATCAATTCCTAAACTACCAAAATATGCCCCCACCCATGAGAGAAACTGAATGTAATGCATTAGGTTCCCAAGGATGTGTGAATGCAGTCCTCAATGTTAGTGATTTGAAGCAACACCGCTCTATGTTCTCACTGCACTGACAGGCAGAAGTCTGAAGTCAGTGACCCTGCTCCAAAGCTGTGGTTTTAGCAGGGCTGGTTCTCTCTGGATGCTGTCAAGTGACGGGATTCCCACTTCATTTCCATGGGGGTTGTATTCCTGTGGCATGATCACCTAGGTTACGCGTTAGCATTTCTTTACAAAAAGTTTCCTGATTTCATTAGGCCCTTTCAATTTATCCATTGTAATCTCATCTCAAGATTGTGGATTTAACCATGTCTGTGATGTACCTCTTTCCATAAAAGGTAATTGTTTGCAGCTTTCAGATGTTTGGAGGGGAAGTCATTGGGGATTGTTATTTAGAATAAAATGGATAGCAACTTTCAAAAAGTATCTATAATAAAACAGCTGAATGCAGGCTCACCGAATCCCCTTAAATGGAGGGGTGGAAAATTAAAGGGGACAATTAATATTAACTCCTGTGACTAAAAGTAGTCAATGAATATGAATTTACTAGGACAGGGACTTGCCATTTTAAATGGAAACCTGAGTGAAAAGGTGGGGACAAAGAAAAACTACTTAAACTTCAATTTGATAATAGATATAAAAAAATTAGTAGGGACCAAAATGATCTTAAATGGATTATAATTCTGTAAAGAAAACCAAAATCCCCACAAAGGACCCAATAGTCAACATCATGAGGAATAAAGAGAAACAAATAAAGTAGTCAAAGATTTCATCTTGCTTGGATGCGCAGTTACTGCTCACAGAAACAGCAACAAAGAGATCAAGTGATGCATGCCACTGGGTACATCTGCTGCACAAGAACTCAGAGATATTGAAAAGCAAAAATGATACTGTGAGGACTGGAGTGCCCCGGACTTAAGTTATGCTGTTTTCCAGGAAGACTGAAGAAGAATCAATGCATTTGAATTGTGAATAATATTAAAAGTAGCACAATGACCAAAATATTAAATAAATCTCTCTTGAAAGTACTCTCCTTAGAAGCCAAGTGATACTTTGTCTCAGGCACATTGGACAGTCTGTGAGGAGAGACCAGGTCCTAGAGAAGAACTTCCTGCTTGGTGAAAGAGGAAGAGTCTCCATGAGATGGGTGGACTCAATGGTTGTAGCAATGGACTCACACATATGAACAAATGTGAGGATCTCACAGGTGTAGATTGTGTTTTGCTCTGTTGCTTGTGCATTGAGTGGCTCTGGGTAGAAAAGATAAAGAGCATCTCACAATAACAATGTAAAATGATCCAATGAAGACATTAGTTCTTTAAGTTCTGAGATACAATCAATAAGACAACCTGCTTTATCCATAAGTCCTTATGGCTATAATCCAATTTTTGAGGCAGTTCTGTACTATACCAATGAGCAGGGTTAATGTGAGAATAAATTCTGACCTTATTAGAGGGTATGAACAAAGTCATACCTTTTGTTCCCTTCAGGATATGGTTGGCTGAAAGATAAAATCCACAGCTCTAACAAAGCCAATCCTCTGTGTACAAGAGCTATTGAACACGTACAGAAATCCCAGGAACTTCAAGACGGTGAGCATATTTGAGATCTATCTGAGGTTCTGGTGCCAGAGCCTGGCTCTGAGACTAATGAATCAGGTCAAGACCAAAGCCTGAGGCAAAAAAACCCATGAGACAGAACAGAGAGCAGTGTTGAGGCTATGAGACAGTGAAGCAGAGATCAAGGGACCAAGTTGCTGAGAAGCTAAGGACAGGAGACTGACTTGACTGCTGACTTAAGAGAGGTGTTCCTATAGACCAACTTAACTCTTAACTGATCTTGACACAATCAATACATGCATCCACAATATGTCAAATACATGTGTACATCTGTTACCCTCATCATAGCCTACTCTTTTAAAATTATATTACTTTTACTTTTTGTAAAAAATAGTTTCTTTTTTAATAAAACTATTTAATTTCAATGTAGCTGTATGAAAAATAAGTTTCCTATTTTTGAAATTTGATTTAAAGTGATTGGTAGATAGTCAATTAACATAGCTATTCTAGCTATACTGCCTTCTGTGATATCTTATAATTCCAGATTCTATGCCCGAGGCACCAAGACTGTGCTGTGGGGACTATGGAAGCAGCAGGGAAGCTATGGGATGTCAGATAGCAACATGTGTGCTTCCTCTCCATGGAGGAAAGAGTAACTTATCCAATGACTGAAAGGCTGGAAAGAGAAATGAGTGCAGGCTGAGAAGAAATTGACATGTACCAAGCAAATTTTCCTTATTGTTTCCTGGGCCTGATTTCTCTAATAAACACCCTTAATTGTGAATATTATATCTGAGTTCTATGTGGACATTGCAACAAACCATGAAACCCAGAAAAGTAGTACAGTGCTATTGGAGTCACAGTTGCTGTCAGAGTAAGCAAAGAAGGATTGAGCATGGAGGTGTGCATGGTCTTTGCCTCTTGACAATAGGGAAGAAAACAGAAAAGGTCAAACATGGCCTTGCATGTCATTTATAGCTGTACTATGCTCATTCAATGAATAACTCAACTACTCACACACTCATTGACATTCAATCAATTCTGACTCATCGCGACCTTATAGGACAGGGAGGAATTGCCTCTGTGGGTTTCCAAAACTCGTCACAAGAGTAGGAAGTCTCTTCTCTCTCTTGGAGAGCAACTGGTGGTTTTGAACTGCTGACTTTATGTTCAGCCACCTAATAAGTAACCGAATACTCTACCAGGGTTTCTCTATCAGGATAGATATTTTAAATACCTCTGGTAATTTTCTTGTCTTTTATAATCATTTTCATTTTATTTTTATCCTTTCCTTTTCCAGAGCAGCTCTAATGTTATTTCCATGTATCCTCTACTCAAGACTTGCTATTTGGAATTTGTTTTAATAACATTGGGTATGCTAACCGTATTTTTAACAGGTTTATTTTTGTCTAATTTTAAAGGATAGTGTGGCAGTCATGTGCTTATGTTAATTTTATAACTGAAATGTAGGGGTGGAGTCTGGCCTGTTAATCAGGAGAAAGCCATTAAGTAGCTGATGAGGTCTCTGTGGGGGCATGACTTTCACCTGAGACTCCTGGGAAATCTCTCGGTATTTCCCTCGTGAAGATAAGAAGCTATCTCCCCCAGTTGTTGGGAGTTAGTTTGAGAGATGATTAACCACAGGCAACTCAGAATGGCGGCAGCTGGGAGGCTGGAGTAGCCGGTGGAGAGACTACACGACTTAGCCCGGATGAAGACAGACCTCTGAAGCTGGAGTGGCATGCTATTGATGGAGCTGAGCCCTGGAAGCAAGGAGCCATGGGGAGACCCCTGCCAGCGCCAGAATTCTGCACCCACTGACCTGTGACTTCCTGAGTCGGAAGCAGACTTTATAGATTGATTTCGAGTATATAGGTTATTATTGGATTTATGACTTTGCATTGGACTGGATTGGGATGCCTTCTTAGGGTCACATTTCTTTTGTATATATACCCTTTCCTTATACCTATATGCGTGTCTCTGAAATTTGTTCCTCTAGTCTACCTGGACTAACACAAATAGTGGTTGCTTTTTTTGTCTTTGCTTTCTCTTTATCCTCTTCTGAGAGAAATTATTTCTCTGATCATACTCTACTTCTATGCTGGGATTGATAATTTGTTGCAATGACCGTACAGAAATCACAAGCAAATACATAATATAAAGAGGGTTTATTTTACTTGACAGTAAAATGATTTCTTAAAAAGAGAGTAAGATATGAAATAAGACAACACAATTGAGTACATATGTATATTTATATAAATTCATGCTCTCATGTAGTTCATATAGAGGTATATTAACTATTGCTTTTTTCATATAAAAATATCCTAGGATCATATTATCTATGATTATAATGTATGATATATTGTATACAAAGTATAGCTGTATATAAAATATATACATTAGTAGTATAATATATGTATATGATAATATAATCCTAGTGTATCATATAATTACATAGAAAACATGAGTGAATAAATTCCATTACTGGAGGAAATAAAAAAGAAAATAAGAGAATTTTAAAAATCAAAGGAAAGTATTTAAGAAAATGAGGGTATGTTAGATCATGAATAGATTTTTTTAAATAACAATCTGCATATTTCATATTTAGGCTTCCTGGCTACATGCAGATTCATTCAAAAGTTTTTCTTTATTTCTTTTTAGAACTTCACAAAAAGAAATCCACAAAAATGTCAAAACCAGAAAACAAATACCTCAAACAATCTGTACTCTCAATTTTCACATAGGGCTAGACTTGACCTTCAAGAACACTATCCACTTGACCCTCTTTCAGACCCAGCCCAAATAGGAGTAATATTTTCAAGCCTATATGGAAATATTGTGTATGTGTAAAAGTTGGATTATTTGCTATACATCTTCTTAAAATATATTTTAAACATGAGAATTATATATACATACTTGCTGGAGATTCTACTAAAAATATAAAACATCTGATAAATACATTAATTTTAGCAGCATTATTTAAATATATGCAATAGCAAGATAGTTAAGAAAGAAAATGTGAGTCAAATTTTGTACTTTTCAGTTAACTTCAAATTTAAATGCCATACAAATAATAGCTATGGGCATGAGCAAGTCAGAGAAAATTTTTTACTTATGCTCTTCTGAGATATCTACTAGGGAGCAGTCCTAATTCAAAATCTTTGGCATGAGTTCTGAAAGTAAAGATTAATATTTTATATGCAATACTGATATTTTAAAATGTGAATAAAGCTAACTAAATTTTTACTGATGGTAAATAATTATTGAATTGAAGGGCAGAGATATTAATGGCTCGGTGTTCCATGCCTTTCTCTCTCTTGCTCTTGGATCTTCAGACCAGAGTGCATTTGACTGCTTTGCTTGTTCTTTCCCTCCATTTGCAAGCTTCACTACCCGTGGGCTGTGAGTTGAGATTCCTTCAAGTCCTGCTTTGCCACGCTACTGGAATATACATCTCTTGAGCTATCAGACCCTGTCATCAGGCTGACTGTCGATGACCTACTTTGCTGCCTGTAGCTATGTAGCCTGAATAGCTCTACAGAGGACTATCCTGCGGCCCTCAAGACTTGAAGGCCTGGCAATATATTAGCTGTCTTATGGGAGTGAGTTGCACGGAACCATTTGTACTGCTTTATAAATTAACTGTTTATTTCTTGTGTTAGGTATCTATATCACTATATGTATATAAATTTATTTGTGCTCTGGTTTTGTTTCTCTTGAGGACATCCTCTAAAATAACCATCTTCCCTAAGACTTTGGTAAATTTCAAAATCTTAGAGTAGATGATGCAACTATATACATAAAGTTCATACTATTGTATGAATTCAACACTACCATAATACTAGAGGATAAATTATACAGTGTATGTGTGATAGAGAAAAAGGCAAACAGGAAAGGGAAAATTATTTTTGCATTGTTCTTCCATTGTTGTAGAGAAAAACGTGACATAACATTTTAAGGTTGGTCATTTGTATAGTGTAAGTAGAATAAGACACATTAAAACTAAATCCTCAACTCCACAAGGCGCACGCACACAATGAAAAAAAGAAGACAACATGTTGGAAATTTGCACTAAAAGATAATGTAAATATAATTTACTGTAAAGTGTTAAAATTTGTATTACTTAAACCTTTGTTTAAGATAATAGCAATTAGATCCAATATTGTGTTTATATCTATAATTTTACACAAACTTAACATGAGACAATCAATTGAAGAATATCTTACAAATAATAAATGGAAATTTATGTTTCATAATAAAGTATGCAAGGACCAAATTACATAGCAATGGAAGTGGTAAAATAAAAGAGTGGCTAAGTTAAACCTGACAAGGACAACATGAATTGCTTTTTGTGGTTTTTAAAGAAGACTTTAATTATTTTGTTTTTTATGGATTTTATATTTACTATTTAGTGACATCAATTAAATTATTATGTATAACCATTTTCACCCTCCTTTTGTGAGTTGTTTCTTCCCCATTAACATAAATTCACTGTTCCCTGACATTCCATTCCTTTCTAATATTTGAGTTACTAAATCAAATTTGAACTCATATAGGAAGTTTTTTAAAAAGTATAATCCTCAGGGCAGATGTTTTACTAGTTTTGTCTATTTCAGTTTAGTAATGCTTTAGGTGGTCTATTTCAATTTTGACAATTTCCAATGTCCTTAGATTCATACTTCATACATTCCATGTTACAATTATTAATAGATATTTGCACTTCTGTCTTTCATTTTAAGTCTTATCCCAATCAGCAAAAGAAGCGTCCAAAAACTTTGCTCCATTCATTTCAATAAGGTTGGCTCTACTCTGAGGAGGTAGCTCTTATATAGCCATATCTTAAAAACATTCCAAATGGTTTATCTCATTTTTGACTCTATGGTTACATGCGGATGTACTAACTGCAATGTCAGCAGTTTGAGACCCCCAGCTGCTTCCTGGGTGAGAAATGGGGCTGTCTACTCCCAGAAAGAGTAGAAACCCACAGGGGCGGTTGTACCCTTGTCCTATAGGTCCCTCTGATTCAGAGTCAGAGCAATGATTTGCTGCTGTTTGAAAGATTTGTGGTGGCTTATCCCTGAGAAGTGAATTGCCTGTTCCTTCTTCCCCAAATGTCAGCTCTTGTTCTGGAAATTTCCTGAAATATACCGACCATGCGTGACACTGCTGGTATTTGAAATTGAAATGCCATAGTTCCCAACATCACAGCATTACTCATTCCACCACAGTACGGCAGAATAACAAACAAGGCTGCTCTTTAGTTCTCTCAACTGGACAAATGGGCAGCATCCTGATAAATGAGGTGAAGATTGAAGTTGTCAAGTGTTTTATTTTACTTAGATCTAAACCTGAAGCTCATTGGAAGCAGCAGTGAAGAAATCAAATTACGTATTGATTGCACAGGACAAATCTGCAAGCACATTACCTCTTGAAAAGGTGAAAGATTACGGATGTCCCTTTGAGGATCGAGGTGCACCTGACCCAAGCCATGGTACTTTCAGTCAACTCATGTGGAATCTGAACAGCATATATGGAATTCAAAAAAAAACCAAAAGAATGGATCACTTGAATTATGGTTTGGTGAAGAATGTTGCCAGTACATTGCATGGAAAAAGATTTTTAAAAAGAGCAGAAATGATTTTAAATTATGGGCCAATGTCTTGTAGTAAGTTCAACCCAAAGTTTCTGAGAAATGAGGATGATGACACCATGTCTCTTGCATTTTGGACACGCTATCAAGAGAGACCAGTCCCTGGAGAAGGACATTTGACTCTGGTAAATTAGAGGGTAACCAACAAAGGAAGAAGAGTGAAGGCAAAGAATTGACAGAGTGGATGCAACGCTGAGCTCAAATGCAGTGTCCGTTGTGAAGATGGCATAGGACCGGGAATGTCTGCTCCTGTTGTGTCGAAGTGCGCCATGTGTAGGAGCGGATGTCGCAGCAAATGATAACAGCTTTGGGTTTTTAAAGACTTCAGGAGAAAGTTTGTTTCGAATTTAAAAATTATGCCAGTGTTTATTCTTAATAGGGAAGAGGTTCTAATTTATATGAAAGAGAATCAAAGAGATAATGCTATGCATTACTCCCAATGATACAATAAAGCACTCTGTTTTGATTGAAGTCTGCAATAGGTTCTATGAACCAGGACATTCTGTGATTTTAACATTGTGCAGTAATTTTAGCATGGTCCTGCTTTATTTTTATCCACCTTGAACAACCTTCTTGCATTAGCAATTATAGTCAAGGTGCTAATGGGGATGCTATTTTGTATTTGATCCTCAATCCAACTCCGTTACAATTTTTCTATATCTAATGCAGTTATGTCTCAAATTTTGGTTGAATGTATATATATATTTTTTATTTATTTATTTTTTTTAGGCATCACTGCCCTCAGGTGGTGGGAGTAGGAGGCCCACCCTTTGCTCCTGGGAGCCGGAATTGAACCTCCATCCCAGTGGGCCGCAGTCCCGCGCACAACCACTACGCCACCAGGGCTCAGCCCTGAATGTATATATTTTGATGGTGCCAATTTTTATCACCTTGGAGAATTTCTGTTTTTTTTTTTAATGAAGTTTTATTTTAATTTAAGGAGGATATTTATTAAATCTTGTTTTTAAAATTAAGGTTAATTGGCTATAATGCACAAAGCATACAATTCAATAGTTCTCTTATCCTAAAAAGAGTTGTACAATCATCACTGCAATCAGTTTTAGAAAATAGTCTTCTTTCTCGGACTCTATAGTTCCTCATTGCTCCCTCCCCCACCCCACCCCCAACCTCAACTGCTGTACAGTCAAGGAATCATTCATCCAGTTACTGTCCCTATAGATTTATCTATTGTGGAGTTCATATACAGAAAACTTTGGGAAAAATAACAACAATAACAAAGTAAAAGCAACCAAAGAGCAAACAGAAGATATTTTTAAAAAACTAGACCAAATTTAAAGTGTGTCAAAAACGAGAAGTGTTTTGTTTTTTATTTTTTTGGAAATTTGGCATGACTTCTGAGTACAACAGGCCTAACATATAAGCAATAGCATTGACTGATTTTCCATTTTCATGTCAATTAATAACATTTTGTCTCACTTTCAAACATCTGCTTCTCCTTTGCTGCTCCTACAATATAAGTTTTGCTGCATTTTTTGAGTCATGATGCATTTCACAGTATGTTTGATGAAATGTAAGCAGATTGAGACATTGCAACCACCCAGAGATGCACAATACAGGTGCTTGGATCCTGCTTCCTACACATCAAAGAATTCCACTGAGATGCAGTGAACTTTTTGGAGAGAAAGTACAATACACTGCACGCATACGTAACAACTAACAAACAAAAGCCAAAATCACCATATACCAGTCTGTTCCCAGGGCTTTGGACAGGGCAGAACCTAGACTGTAGTAACTTTATGGGAGTAGAAAGTCCCCTCTTTCTCCTGCCCAGCAGCTCGTGGCTTTGAACTTCTTGACCTTGCTGGTAGTGGCCCAGGTATAACTCTCATGCCTGCCAGGCTCCTAGGCCAAGGGCAGCACTAATAAAGTCCAAAATGTAAATCATTATCTATTTCCCTAATTACAGAGATGTCATGAATATGTCAAGTTATGTAAACACACAAGCAGAATAAAAATAAATGAGAGTTATTATGATAGACCCTTCAGAAAATGAAGAAAAAATATGAAAAGATATAAAATTCTTAGATAGAAATGCAAAATAAATCCTACTGCATACCGCAAAAATAATTTAAAGTGAACACACTATATCAGAATCTGTTAGAAATAGTTAAAATATAGTTTGAAAAATACATCTTTCATTTCGATGTTTATCTTTAAACAATGAGACATTAGGCATCTGATTAAGAAGATAGCTAGAAGAGCAAGTACCACGTCATCATCACTGTGCTCAGCATCGTCCTTAACCGCCCCCCTCACATTCTGGCCTCTGAGAACTTGATCAAGATGGAAAACACGCAAACCCTGTGAGGCTAAAACATTTAAATTGTTTAAATGTGATAAACATTCATTTCAGTCTTGAGGTTTCCTTTTTCTTTGGCTTTCTTTTCACTTATTCTACTTACTGTACACATAACCAATTACAGCTGCTAATAGCATATATCGGTTAAAGCATACTTGAACCATGACTAATCGATTTGTACTTTTACCAGAGTCACCTCTTTTTCTTTTAATTAGCATCATTCCAATGCTAGTTTGGAAAGTACAAACATTTGCAACTTTGGAAAGTTTGTATTGTCATTTAGTAGTCTACAGGAAACAGTAGCTGGAATTATAAGGCCAGCTACTTCTCATGAGGCAATAAAACATACCAGATATAGGTATGATCAATATAGTGGTAAGAGTAGAATTGGAATAAATATCTCCCCTAATTATTTTTGCTCTATATGATTTTGGGTTTATGGTAAAATGTATTTATGAATAAATAGCTCTTCTAATTATGTTTGCCACTTTATGATTTTGAATTTTTATGTTTATGTTTTTGAATTTATGTTTATGTTTAAAAAATGTTCTGTACTTAAATTCTTTGTATTTTCCTTTTGCTATAGGACAAATCCATCACCACTATCCACTTCTTTCTAGTCAATTTCCACACACCGCAACTCTGTTAACAGATTTCTTAGGCTGTAAAAATGTAGGATAAATGGATTGTAATAAGAGTTGTATGAGACTCAACAACATGATTTTAAAACAATTAGGGGAGTAGCTAACCTCATCCCTGTATCTTGGAGTAACTGATGGGTTTGAATCACTGAACCTACAGTTTGTAGTTCAATGGTTACCCAGCAGTGCTACTGAGACTCCTTTATATATCTAACCTGATGAATAAATGAAGGGTCCTTCCTGAAGAGTAGACATAAATAATAAAATTCAGAAATTGTATTCCTCTGCTGTCCCCTGATGTCTTTCCAACCTAGACATTCACCCTGGCTTCACCAAATGTGAACCAATCAGTGCTATTCTCTAGTCACGGGTCTTTTGTTTATCCATGGGATTGCATTTATGATTGATGTTCTCTGAATTCACTTGCCAATTGATAAATTAAAAAGTATAACAATAGAAGCAGACCTCCTCCCAAATCCCCAGATGATGGAATGACATACATTAATTTGACAATTTACCTATAAGTCCAATAAAGTAAGCATCACTCATGTGTACATTTCAAGGAAAAGGAACCAAGATAATCTTCCCTTAGTCACACTAGCAGAATTTCATTTAATCTATGACTAAATTAAAACCCTCAATTTCACCTAAGATTCACTAACTCACTTCCATCTAGTTGATAGTGACAACAACTCATAGTGACAGTCTGGAGAAGGGTGTAACTGCCTCCGTGCTTTTTGAGCCTTTTATGGGAGTACAACGCCCCATCTTTCTACAACAGATAGTTTGGTGATTTTGAACTGCTGACTTTATGGTTAGCAGCCCACTATGTAACCATTAACCCTCAGCCTCCTGTGTAACCACTACACATATGGGGCTCTTTAGTGCGGGGCTCTTACACTTTAATGGCAGCAATATCAGGTTTAGAGAGATAATGTAAGTAACCTCCATTGGTCCATTGGTAAATCTAATAACGTTGTTCCCGTTTGTGCCATGGAGATAGCACTGCCCCAAAGCAACCCTTTGCACAACAGAATGAAACACTGCTAGGTCCTGCACTGTCCAGACATGTGTGCCTATGTTCTCTAGTCCAGGTAGACTAGAGAAACCAATTCAAATGGATACAGCTTCTGTGTCAAATCTCATCTTTTTGAGGGCCTTCCTCCTTTTTGCTGGCTTTCCACATTACCAAACATCACCTCCTTCTTCGGCAAATGGTCTCCTCACAATAAGGAAGACAGTCTATCACCCTTCCTTCTGTGGAGCACTCCAGCCTGACAACTTGCAATACAGATCAGTTTGTCCTTTTCACTGTTGATGGTCCTTTTGATATTTTTCTTCAGTATCACAGTTCAAATATATCAATTCCTTTATGGCCTTTCTTATGCAGTGTCCAACTTTCACAAGTATACTATGCAATAGAGAATGCCCGGCCTTGCATGAGGTGCCTGTTAGCCCTCAAAGTAACATCTTTATTCTTCAATATTCTAAAGAGGTCTAGTGCAGCAGATTGACCTAATGAAATGTTTAATCTTGAAGTTACCTACTGGGCCAGTTGTGAGGATTTGGGTCTTCTTCCCACTGAGTCCCAATCCACACTGAAGGCTGCAGTCCTTGATCTTCCTCAGCAAGTGTTCCAAGGTCTCCTCACGTTCAGCAAGCACTCTTGTTCTAGTCTCACAACTGCCTCTTGATCCATGAACATACTCTGTGTTAGTCCAAGTAGAGTAGAGCGACAAATTCAACGACACCCTGTTTTATAGAAAAGAGATTTATATACAAGAGCCCTTGAATATTGAGACAACATCCCAGCCCAGTCCATATCAAGTCCATATCTGATATTAGCCCCTATTTCCAATATCAACCTATAAAGTCTTCTTCAGAATCATAAAACATAATGATGCTAAATGCAGGAAGATCACAGGGCAGAGAATGGAAAGTTTTATGGACCCAGTGGTGCTTTAAGCATCTCAGCCCTGGCAGGGGTCTCCACATGGTTCCTTCAATTCTGAATCTCTGATTGCCTCAGAATAGCTTCATCTGGTTTCTCTTCAGAAATGTCTGGAAGTGAGTGACCAGTGAGAGAGAGAGAGTGTGTTGTCAGTAGCCTCCAAGGAGAAATACAGGAGTTCCCAGGATCCTCAGAAGCCCATGTCAACAGAGTCCCTGTTAGCTATATTCTGATTGACAAGATAAACTCTATATTCCAAATCTTCCAATTGACACCAGATTATGTTTCTACCATGTTTTCCAAATGAGCACAATAAAGTGTTCTGCTGTTCACATTCTTCTGAAGTTTATTTTTTAAGGTTTTTACTGTCATCACAGTGAAAAGCCTTTACCTCGTCAGTGAAAAAAAATAAACATATATCTCATATGTTATATAGTTCTATAGTGTAAGCATTCTGCTGGATCACTTTTCTTTGAAATGGTCACAAATACAGATTTCTTCCAGTCATTTGGCCAAGTAACTATCTTCCAAATATCTTGGCATAGATGAGTAACTTCTTCCAGAACTTCTTCAGATTTCTGAAACATTTCAATGGGCAATCCACCAATTCCTGCAGCTTTGTTTTTGGCTAATGTGTTCCATGCTGCTTGAACTTCTCTCAGCAACATGGGCTCTTGCTCTTATGCTACCTCCAGAGATGATGGGATCTTGCCTATTTCTCTTTGGTACAGTGGCCCTGTATTATTTCCATCATCTCTTCATTCTTCTTGAATCACTCAGTATTTTGCCCAGAACCTCAATTTCAGATATATTGAGTTTGTTCTTCCCTTTGGTTTCCAATTCAAGGTCCTTACACATTTTGTTGTAATATTTTGTTTTATCTTCATAAGCTTCCCTTGGAAATTTTCTTTTCAGCTCCTTGACTTTATTCTTTCTTCTAGTTGCTTTGGTTACTCTACTATTAAAAGCTAGTTTCCTAGTATCTTCTAACATCTACTTTGTTCTTTTCCTTTTTTCCTTTCTTTCTAATGACCTTTTTCTTTTTTCATGAATGGTAGACTTAATGCCCTCCCACTGCTCATCAAGTCTTCTGCTATTGGTGATCAATGTGCCAAATCTGCTTTTGAAATGTTTTCCAAATTCAGGTGGGTTACAACTAAGGTCCTATTTTGATTCTTGTGGATTTGTTTTCCTTTTCTTCAGCTTGACTCAGAACTTAAATATGAGCAATTGATGGTATGTTCCACAGTTGTTTCTTGTTCAAGTTTTATTTATTGATCTTGAGCTTCTCCATTATGTCTTCCAACAACTTGATTTCTGTACATTCCATATGGGGATGTCCATGTGTATGGTCACCTTATTGTGTTGTTGAAAAAAGCATTTACTATGAAAAATGTGTTGCTTTTGCAAAATTCTATCATGTGATCTCCAGCTTCTTTTCTGTTTGCAGGTCCATATTTTCCAAATACTGTTACTTCCTCTCTGTTTCTAACTTTTGCATTTCAATCTCCCATGACTATCAATGTATCCTGATTTTGTGTTTTGTCAATTTCCCACTGAAGACATAGGTAGAATGCTTCAATTTCATTTGCTTTTGTGGTTGGTGGCTAAAATTGAATAATAGGTGTATTGATTGGATTTCCTTGAAAGCAGATAGATATAACCCGATCACAGATAGCATGGTACTTCACAATTGTACTTCATGATGAATTTAGTATGTGCTTTCTGACAATGGATACCATGCCATTCCTCTTGATTGTGTTATTCCCAGGTTAGTACACCAAATGGCTTCTAATTCAAAATGGTCATACCAGTACATTTCAGTATATGTGCAATTTTTTTCTAAGAATTCTTGTGTTTCAAAGATTTATAATAGTAGTATAGTTAAAATATCCAATGGTAAAGAATTAGAGTACTATTGAGATAAAGGGGAAATCCATACATGGGAGAGTCTTTGTACTCAAATATATGGGTTATTCACTTACACAAATTTAAAAACTTAAGTTAATGAATCCTGTTGTAGAAAACAATGGGACTTCAACACAGAGAACAAAGTTCAATAGCATCCATTTACTAAAGCAGGGTTATTTCTAAAGAAAATATGAAATTGGGGAAATATGATAGTCTTAGGTTGCCTTTTGTTGATAAACCTCCAAAACAAAAGTTTTGAACTGAAGTCCAATGCCTTCCAGATCCATGACATTATGGTGGAAATCTTCCTCTTATATTCTCCCTAGAGAATTACAGTTTTAAGTCCTAATGATTAGTTCAGTCTTTTGAATCTTCAACCCTTGTGTCTGAATCACTAATTTGGTATGCTGGATGCCTTGAGAAGGCAGAATTATAAAGTAGCCAGTAGTATGAGGCCTGTGCCAACAAGACAGAAAAGGACATCTGTTAAACATGTCTGACTAGTGATACAGTAAAAGGTATATTCTACCCCTTCAGGGACCATAAGGGAAGTAAAAAAGCTACTCTTTCCTCAAGCAAAAAAATATTAGTTAACCTATATCTATATATTTATACATATATACCTATATCTAGCTATCTATATCCCTCTTGGTCAGGAATCTCCACAATTTTTGTAATTTTCATGCAATAATGGTGATGTAGGGCATTTTTTTTTATGACATGGACTATTTGTTCCTCCTCTTCACCCTTCAAGAAATTGTCCCTAACAGAGATGAGGTCTCCTTTGGAGAGGTGGTTATGGTGTATAACATAATCTCATAATATTTGAAGTATCACTCCTTTTAGAACTTGAAGCACTTACTGATGAAGGTCAAGGGTTATAGTCTTCAGTTTGGATTAGATCTCAGTGTAAAAAAGACCACAACCATCAGAACTGGACCAAGAGGAACCATCATGGGAAATGGAGAAGAGATTGAAGTTGTCGAGAATTGTGTCTTGCTTGGATCCACAAGCAAAGCTCATGAGAGCAGCAGTCAGCAGATCAAAGGCATGTTGCTTAGATAACCCTGCTGCACATGACATTCACAGAGCACTGAAAAGCAAGGATGCTACTTTGAGGACCAAGGTGCCACTGACTCAACCACACTATGCCTCACTGCCTCATAGGAATGTAAATGTTGGACACTGAATAAGGAAGACTGAAGGAAAATGTATGTAGTTGCATTATGGTGCTTTTAATGAATATTGGAAGTACCAAAAGAACCAGCAAATCTTCTTGGAAAAAGAACAGCCAGAATGTTCCATTCCTTAGAGGAAAGGCTGGTGAGATGTGAATTTGGGGCATATCATCACTACATACCAATCTATGGAAAAGGACATAATACTTGGTAAAGGTGAGGGGCTGTAAAAAAAAAGACCCTCCATCATACATATTGACACAGTATCTGTACCAACTGACTCAAATAGAAGAGCATTTGTGGGAATGTTGCAGGACCGTGCAGTGTTTCTTTATGTTGTGCAAAAGGTTTCTATGACTCAGGACCAACTTGATGTTACCTGTCTTTTTGAAAATGACTAATTTAGCGCAGCAGAATTGGTTGACCATGTTGTGTTGTTCTTAATTGAATCATCATTATTTTTTAGCTATGCATGGTATTCTGTTGTGTGTATGTACTGAAGTTTCTTTGTTCTTTTTTCCACTGTTAAGCTTTGGGGTGAGTTATAACTTCTTGCTATTGTGAGCGATGTAACAATGAGCAGGGGAAAGTAGGCACTGTTTGTTTTATGTCTCTTACTTCTTTAAGGGGTCTATCCAACAATGGTATTGATCGATAGCATGGGATTAATTCTCTGTTATTTTGTGTAGTTCCATATCACTTTCCACAGTGGTTGCATATGACTCCACACCCAACAGCAGTATGTGAGAATGCCAATCTCTATCACCTGGTCCTATATGTGTTGCTTTCTTTTTTTTTTTTTTTATTGGGCTCTCTTTGTAAGTTTGATTTGCATTTCCAGGATGCCTGGTGATTTTGAGCACTTTTTTCATATGTTTTGTCATCATTTGTTACATATATACATAAGTGTCTCCTTTTTAGAGGGTCACAAGTATATCTATTTTATCTTCTGCTGTGTGTTCTTCTTTTGTTTGATATTATATGTATGCCCTGTACTAGAGCTCTTAACTTTGTCTCTATTTCTTATGAGTGATCTTTGTAGATCTAGGATTTACATAATCACTTTGATCACCTTGAGTTCAATTTTGTATATTGGGTGTTATGTGTCCCAATCCATTCTTCTGAGACAGCACCATTTGTTGAAGATGGACAATTATTCTTGATTCATAATACTCTATTGGGTAATACATTCATGGAACCAAATATATTGGGAAAGTGTCACCCATTTCACTAAGTTCTTGGATATTTGCAGCATATGATAAAATATAAACAATTATGTTTAGCCCACTGTTACATAAATTAGATTAGTAAAAATGTGTACTTACTACAGGATAAATCAGAGTCCATAAAAGTTAGTGTTCCGGGAAACATAATCAAATTACAGTGGAAAAAATTTAAATGATTTTTCCACTACAAATCAAAGATTCTGATTTGAATCTCACTTATGAATTTATAGCTAATAAATATGTGTATTATATACATAAGTCTAATAACTTTCTAAAACTATGATCCTCAATATATGTTTTATAGCATGGGGCAGATGAAAAAAACCTTTGTGTTTAGTTAAAAACAAGAACACAAGCAATCCTTTTTGTCAGGGGTTTTAATTTATATATATATAAACAAATGTTCATGGATTATTAGTTACCAATGTTACTGACATGCATTAATACTAGTTCATAACTGAAACAAGCTGGAAGCTTAGATTTAATACTGTTCAGAGTGGTTCACATGAAAAACAGCTTTTTTAAAAGACACATAGCCTTTAATAGTCCCATAGTCCATTGAAGGTACATAAACAATTACATTAAATTTTTAATAATTTTGTGGATAGTGATTTATTTTCAAATGCATTATTATTACTGCCTGAAGCTGCTTGTGATTTAATGTTGTTTCTATATAGAAAGTGGTGTGTACTTTTACATTGGTTGGTTATTTTTTTTAACCAAATAGTTGTTGATTTTTAAAATTTTTAATCAGTAATTCTGCACTAGATACTCAAACTGATCAAATTCTTAGGCTATCTTTAATTGTTCATTGTTAAAACATATCAAATGCTTATTTGAAATTATATCATTAACAGACAATAGAATCAGGATACAGACAATCAATAGTAAATGTTTTCTCTTCTTGCTTTGTAATACATTTGCCTAGACATTGGACTTATAACATTATGATAATAAGTAATTTCTCTAGTAGAGAAAAAAGACATATCCAAAATTTGGAAAAACAATGCCAAGTACAGAATAAACAGCAACAGTGAGAAGTCATTTTCTTGACGCAGAGATAGAAGGGTCAACCCCTCACTGATGGGGTTAGCACTTCAGGAGAAACAGGAAGACAGTCTCGGTGTACATGCTGAATATGTTAAAGGTAGTTCTTTTGTGGATAAACAAAGCCTGTCAGAAATCATAAGATAGTGAATCATAGCTGAAGTTTGCCCTTTGAGGCTGACATAAGAATCATTGTGAATAGCTAACAGCCTTGAAAATATAAGAATGAAGATATGCAGACTATTTTAACCTTTCTTACAGAACTAAAAAGTTATCTGTGGCAAGAATCTTTCCTTGACCTGTGGTGTTCACCTTTAGAAGTGAAGGTCATGTACAGTTAGGTTAAATTGAATGCATGAAATGTACTAGAACTGTGTATAAAACTATGTAGAAGAGACACATGCATATAAAAGAAAAACACTTTCTTGAGGAATACATTAAGAAATAACTTCCTTCTTTTTGGTAGGTTATGTAATCCATATTCTTCATTTACATCAGTCAAGCAACATATTGCATGGAAATCTTTTTAAGTATATTGTGAGAGCAGACATTGTAGTCTTTTGATATTTACTTTATTTAGTAGCTATTATTTTTGCTGCATTTAAATTGATGCTACATCTGTTTTTTTCATGTATATAAAATATGCATTGCTAAAAATTAGGAAACCTAGAAATGATTAAGGAAGCAAATAACATTTGTTCATTTAAAGTTTTTCACTTGCTATAAAAAACCCTGATACTTTCTCCATTTCTTTCCCTCCTGAGTTTACTAAATTAGGAGCACTGAGTAGAATATTAAATGACTTTAAAATTAATTAAAAAATCACGCATTCATGGATTTATACAGATAAGCCCTGGTGGCTAGAAGTTGCACATTGGGCTAACAGCAAGTCAGCGATTTAGAAACACCAGCAAGGTCTGTGCAAGGAAGATGAGGCTTTCTCCGGTACAGAGTTTCACTCTCAGAAGCTCACAGTAAGGTTCTACCTGTCCTAGAGGGCTGCTCTGAGTCTGTCTCGATTTGAAGACAGTGAAGGTGAGAGTGGGTTTGGATGTATATATGCATTTGTGTAGTTATTTTCTCATAATTTATTATAGGACTTCATTTCCTCTATGGTTCAAAGAAGTATTTGCATATTTTTGTTTACTTGTGAAATCAATCTTGTAAAAAGTATCATTATCTATTTGACATAAATAAAAATATATTCTTAATTGTCCCTGAAATCTTATTCTTTTCTTTGATCTCTGGTGTACTTTATCACAAGACTGATCCCTAACTCAAAACATTAAAAATATTTAATTTGCTACATATTGGACTCTACCTTTATGTTCCTATTATATTTTGTAACATTTTAATTTAAGTATCTATTTCCTATCTTAATATATAAACAAACATCTTGGCTGAGCCCCGGTGGTGTGGTGGTTGTGTGTGGGACTGCGGTCCACAGGATTGGCAGTTCAAATCCAGCAGTGGCTTTCTAGAAGCAAGACTGGGCTTTCTACTCCCACCAGGGAAGTGATACCCCCCAAATACACACACACACACACACACATATTGAATTAGGGTCATAATATCCCTCAAGCTCTAGATGTTAAAAACACAAGCTTTTATTTTATTTTGTTTATTTTGATTTTTATGGAACATTTTCAATATATAATCAACTATCAGGAAAGAAAAGAATTTATGATGTGGTACTGAATTGAAAAGGATGGATAGATGCTTTTAAAAACTTGATTGCAAATTTTTGAATACAAGTAGCCATGTCCATTACCACTTAAAACTTCTACATCATTCTCAGATGGATGACATTAATTAACTTTCATAGTTAATATTTTAGCAATATTCTCTAGAGTATGAATCTAAATTCACACTTTCTGAAATTTAAAATATAAACTTTGATTGTTGTAAATGCTTGTTTCTTACTATTTTTTTCTTCTTTTAGCTTAGATAACTTTTGGCCTTTTGTAGCACAAAGTAGTCAATATTTTTCATAAAAATAACTAATCCACTGCATTCTTTTTCCCGTCTAAGTTCTTGCCTCAGTTGGTGATTGTGGTAGACAGCTTCAGAATTCTCCAGCAATTTCTACTTCTTGGTATTTATACCTTTGTGCTTTCTCTGCTAATTTCCACATGGTATCAAAGAAGAGGCAGCTTTGACCAACAGCCATCAAGGTTTTGTGACGCTAACTTCAGCATTAGGGTTCCACCACATTTGTAAGCTAGCAGACAAATCCACTCCACTTGGAATTCTGAAATAATGCACTGACAAGAGATACCTTGGCTGCGGCCTGGATATGCAGACTTTTGTCACAGCTGTACTGTGGCTTAGAGATCTTAGTCAAAGGGCATCTGAATCTCTAGCCCACAGAGGTTGCATTTAAGGATGACCTCATACAATGCAAAAGATGGCTATCAAAGTGACAGTCGTGGGGAATTAAAAGACCTATCTTGCTCTACCGGGATATAAGGATTATCACAAATCTGCTATAAGCAGCCCCTGAATGGTTTGCCTGTATAACATTTTTTAAAATCATGCTTTGGTTTGCTCATTATAACAAACTCTCTCACTTTTGCTTCCATTAAGTCCATCGTGAATGAGGTCTCACAGAAGAGGTCTCTGGTGGCATAGTAAGTAGGCAGCAGCCTGCAATCTGAGAAGTCTGCCACTCGGAACCAGCAGCAGCTCTGCAGGAGAAAGTCAGGACTTTCTACTCCCACAAGCAGTGCTGGTGTCAAAGAGTCAGAGGAGAGTTCTACCTGGCCCTACAGGGTCACTTTGAGTCAGCATTGACTGTCAGTGAATTTTAAATTTTTTATTTTATTTTTGAGAACTGGTCTTTGGGTTTTCTCAAATTTTACAATCTTGTGAGAGCAGAAATCCTCTTTTTGTTTTTTCCCAAAGCAGATGCAGGTTCTTAAATGCTGATCTTGCAAATAGCAGCCCAACTCAAAGCTCTCTATGACCCCAAGGCTCCTCACAACATCCACAGCAAATATTCAATGAGATTTCATAAAGAAATATACAATATGTCCACATAATTAAATGATTTGGATGAAACTTTTCTAATGCATTTAAGACAACTTGTCATTTACTTGTTTTCAAATGCATGTGCATAGACATGTGTATACACACACACATAAGTACAAACCAGCACCAAACCAAACCTTCCCTATAGGCACTGTTACTTAGACACAGAGTGAACCTACAGGGCAGAGTAGAATTAACCCTGTAAGTTTTTGAGCTGTAACTCTTGACTGCAGGAGAAAGCTCCTTCTTTCTCGCATGGAGCAGATGGAGATTTAGAACTCCCAGTCTTGCAGGGGCAGCCACTGTGCCAGCAGGACTCTAGTAGCAAAATTCTGTTATCTTTCCATTTTACTTTTCCATTCATATTTTGAAGCACATGGGTATAAATGCAGATACTCAAAGATATAGTCATATTTATATTGAGATGCTATCTTTTGTAGAGTGAATTTCACCTCATAAAAACTGTCTATGACGTAGTACATTAATCTCAGGTTTCTTCTTCAGGACTTTCCTTGTGTGGAGGCTCTGATGGGTTCCAATCACTGAACTTTAAATTACCACCTAGCATGCAACCATTGTGTCA
Organism: Nesogale talazaci; assembly: GCA_004026705.1. Classification (NCBI taxonomy): domain Eukaryota; kingdom Metazoa; phylum Chordata; class Mammalia; order Afrosoricida; family Tenrecidae; genus Nesogale; species Nesogale talazaci. Next base: position 41,996 of record PVJH01007927.1, on the reverse strand, counting down.
CCAAGGATCTTTAGCTGTAGAAGCAGAAGGTAGGTATAGCTGTAGATACAGGTTTACATACAGATGCATACATGATCATGCATACATAATTTACGCATGCATGCATAAAACAGCAAGACTGCTTAAAGATCTTTAAGAGTTAAGAAAGATTATGCCTTCTAACTAATAACCTATATCCAAGCTCATTTTAGTGGATTTTTGTATACATCAATTGCTCCCTTTTAGTTTCAACTTGCCCTTGTATAAAATAACTGTAATATCACTACGTAAATAAAGGCTATTATTATGAAGAAGGGTTATACATTTGGAAGACTTAACAAAATGCCATGCATAAAGTGAGAACCCATTAAATGCTAGGTATTATAGTGACAATTATAAGTAAGAATTCACAATGTAAGAATACTTCAAAAATATATTTTCACATATTAATTTATCTACTTTAAAAAGTGCAAGTTTAGCAAATCCAATAAAAATTGTATAGGTATACGTGTTAGTCCAGGTAGACTAGAGAAAGAAATTCCTAAACACACATATGGATATAAGGAAAAGGTATATATACAAGAGGAATGGAACATTGAGAAAGCATCCCAACCTAGTTCAGTTCAAATTCACAAGTCCGACATTAGCCCATATGTTTGAAATCAGTCTATAAAGTCCCCTTGCAACTCACGAAGCATGTGCAATGACACCAGGACAATCACAGGCCAGTGGGTGCAGAGTTTTGTATGTCCATTGTCAGTAGAAGTATAACGGTTTTGGCAGGGGTCCCCTCGTGGTTCCTCATTTCCATGATTCAGGGTCTATCAGCAGTATCCATTGGCAATAGACGCATCTCAGTACTGGCAGGGGGGGTCTCTGTTGCTTTTCCAGCTTCAGAGGTCTGTTTCCATCAAGGTAAGGACATGTGACTTCTCCTCCAGCTCCTCCAGGTCCTCAGACATTGCCATCTTGCCTTGTCAGCTGAGCGATTCCCAACAACTGGAGAGATGGTCTCTTATCTCCATGAGGGGAATATCATGAGACTTCCCAGAGTTCTCAGAGAAAGCCATGCCCACATAGAGGTCCCATTGCTTATCTCTAGATTAGCAGGCCAAACTTCACCCTTACATTCCCACTCATGAAATTGACACACAAGTGCATTACTGACACAGTTTAGTACCTCTTTTTATTCTGTATATGCCAACCAAATGATATAGAAGTTAAAATCCTTCTTATTAAATATGTTTAAACATTATTGTGAAAGGTACTCAAATGGAACAAATTAAATTATAAGAGTAAAATTGACAGCAAAATTCAAACATGCACATATTTTAATCATAACAAAAATGAAAGGCTCCTAATGGAATTGTAATATACTATTATAATACATGATTAAATCAAATATAGGGACAATGATATACATTAAATGGATGATAATTACATTTTGTCAAAGAAGGTTATCTAATTTTAAGATAAATTTAGACAATATCTATATTATTCTTATTCCAAAGAAAAGTGGCTTACCAAATTGTATCAATCATTAAACAATATCAGCAATTTCATATGAAGACAAAATTTTGCTGAAAATAATTAAATAAATAAAAATAAAAAGTACAGCTCAGCCCTGGTGATGCAGTGGTTGTGTGCAGGACTGCAGCCCACAGGGTTGACAGTTCAAATCCAGCAGCAGCTCTCCAAGAGCAAGTTCTTCAAGACTGGCCTTCCTATTCCCACTAGGGCAGTGATGTGAAAAAAAAAAATGTAAAACATACAGTTTCATCAATGCAGCTATAGGGAGCAACCAGAAATTCAATCCAGAGTTTTACAATGACATAGAAGGAGGGAAATAATTTTAACTGAAAGCAAAGAATACTAGAAAATTTACTTTATTGATGATGTGAATGCATTTGATTATGTGGATCATCACAGATATGAATAACTTTATGAAGAATGGGACCTCCATTGCACATATAAAACCTGAATATAAACCAAGAAGTAGTAATTCAAATAGAATAAAGAAATAATGAATGGTTTAAATGAAGAACAGAGTATATTGGGATTATGTCCTTTAACCTTATGTATTTAATCCATATGCTGAGTAAATAATCCAATAAACATGATTCTATGAAGAAAGACACAGTATCTGGATTGAATGAAGTCTCATTAATAACCTGAGATATGAAAATGACATAACTTGCTTGCAAAAAATGAGAGCATGAAGCATTTTTTGATGAAGGTGGAAGATTACAGTTTTCAGTACAGATTAAATTTCAATGCTAATTTTAAAAAATAACAACTAGTCTATTAAGAAACATAATGGCAAACAGACAAAAGAATGAAGTTGCAAATAATTTCATTATTCTTGGAGCCTCAATAAGCACTCACAGAAATAGCAGTCAGGAAATCCCACAATGTGCTGTATTAGACAAATCTGTTGTACATGACTTGTTTAAAGTGCTTAGGAGAAGATATTACTTTGACCACTAAAAGTGTTCCTGACCTAGACATTTTTATTTGCTTCACATAATGTGAAACCTGACAAACTAGAAAAACCAGGGAACAATTGATAAATCTGAATTGTGGTGTTAGCAAAAAATGTTGAAATCAACAAGAATTTCCAGAAGAAGAAGGCACTCATGTGTTGGGTGACCAATAGACTGCTAACCATAAGATTGGATTTTCAAACCCTTCAATCACGTTGAAGGGTAAAGATAAAGTTGTGTGTTTCCATAAAGGTGTACAGTCTCTGAAAACCTACAGAGGGTTACTTAGCAATAGGAATCAACTTAATGGCAGTAGGTTTTGTTTTGGATTTGGCCAGAAAAAACAAATGCCTCTGTCTTTGAGGTAGCACACAATGTTCCTGAAAAGTAAGGCGCGTAACCCATCTCATACACCATGGCCCTGTTATTAGTGGGGAAATCATGCTTAGAAAAGAGAAGAAAAAGGGAAGATCCTCATAGAGGTAGATTAAGATGGTGATTGAAACAATGGACTCACACATGGCAGGCAATGAGGGAATAGTGCAGCACGTCACAGTATTGCATTTGGTTGTACATAGAAACCCATGGACCTTGAGACAATGCTGACTCATAGCGATGCCCTGGGTTTTCAGCAACTGTGACTGTGCACAGGAACAGAAAGTCCGGACTTCCTCCCTGTGAGATGCGGGTGGTTTCGAACTGCTGAGCATGAGGATCACAGTCGATATGAACCAGCACACCACCAGGTCTCCGGAAGTTAGCTGTCAATTTAAAGCAACCGGCCAATGAAAAATTGGCAAAATTGATTTGAAAAAGATGTATTTCAGGTAATTTATGGCAAATCTAATTGCAGAAGATACACAGTGAGTGTTTGGGAATACTGCCTAAATACTTAAGGTGACACAGTTTGGAGTAAAATGCATTGCTGTTGAGTTGATTCTGGCTCAAGTTGATCCTACATAGGGCTCACAAGACTGCCCGTCTTTATGGAAACAGACTGCACAGTGGCTGATGGGTTTGAACCACCAACTTTGACCTACATACATAGTTGCAATTGGTGTATACTCTATCTATACAAATATACACATATAAATTGGAAACAACTCTTTATTCAAGGTGAAGTTGAATGCCTACTACATTTCCTACATAAATTTAAGGAAAAATAGTGTAGAAGTACAACTGAGAAGAAAGTTACATCAGCAAATTACAAGATACAACATCTTAGTACCTAAACTTATATAAATGCACAGAGTGTGAGTAGCTTTATAAAGACAGGACAATTTAAGAAGAAACTGACATGGAATTTTTTTTATAAAAGTTATCAATGGCTGCATTGAATTGTTAAGTATACTCATGCAGCGACTTCAATTATTTTTTCATTAGCAGTATCAGAAAGTTAGATGGTAAAAAAGCATTATCAGTTTTAAAAAATTGAACAACAATCTTGACAAAACTCAGGGCGGGAATGTGTTACTATAGTGACAGAAATTCACCCACTTCTATAGTGCTGAATTCCAGATTGTTGCTTAGCTACGTAAATCTGTAAGAGAGAAGTAGTAACATGTCCTTTTAAAGAGCAGAAATAGTTTCTCAGTCTTTTCAATAATTCTTTGCCTAGAAGATATCTGCATATAAACTTTTCTCAACTATTTAAGACAAGCACCATGGTTGTTTCCTGTCATTTTTCAAGTGCCAACAGACCACTTGCAATTAAGAACTATCTAACTTGGCTACTTCTAAAATATCCATCCAATTCTTTTCTTTACCATACGGTAATAAAAGGTGGACAACCAAATTTCCAATGAGTTGAGAGATTCAATGGAATGTCCTAAAACAGAGGGGTTCGGGAAACTTGTGGGGAAAAACTGGAAGAAAAAATCGTGCACTCTTTATGTTTAAATAAAATGCTATCAAGGGAATGCCACTCGTAAGTGACCCTCTAGGGCAGGGTCAAACTGCTCCTGTAAGTTTCTGAGATGGAGACTCTTTATGGAAGTTGAAAGCCCCATCTTTCTCCTGCAGAGGGGCTGCTGCTTTCAAACTGTTGACCCTTTGTATTGCAACCCTTTGCCTAACCACTACATCAGCAGGCCTCCTCTATGCTTAGAGAGCATTTAATATTTGCATATGTTTTAAAACTAATCTTTCCAGAGTTGCTTATACCTGTTGTGATAGGTTTGTTGTGCTACCAAGGCCAATGGACACATGTGAGATTAATCGAAGGGCAGAGAGATGAATGACTGGCAAGGCTCGCTTTTCTCTTTTTTGTTCTTAGATCTTCAGGCCAGTGTGCAGCTTCTGCCTTACTTACCCTGTGCCTCGATTTGCAAACTACACTACCCACTATCCATGGAACACCTAATCAATGGACTGTGTCACTGCAGGTTGAGATTCCTTCAAGTCCTGCTTCTCCATGCTACTGGAATATACAGCTCTTGAGCTGGGGATTGTCGGACCCTGTCATCTGGCTGACTGTTAGTGAACTGCTTTGCTGTTTACTGCCTGTGGTTGGATAGCCTGAATTGCTCTACAGAGGACTACCTGGTGGCCCTCAAGACTTGAAGGACTGTCAGTGTATTAGCTGTCACACAGAAGTGATTTGCACTGAGCCATTTGTACTGCTTTACAATTAATTGTTTGTTTCTTACGTTAGGTACCTATCTATCTAAATATATGCAAAATTATTAGTCTCCTGGATTTGTTTCTCAAGAGAAGCCTGTCTAACATAATTGGTACCAGGAATGCTTCTAGAGAAGTAAAATCATAAATATGGACTCTTGTTTGGGCCAGGGTCAGACCAAAGCAGCCCATTGCATCAGTCTCACAAGAAGGAGTTGAACAACCAACTGAACTGTATGAACTCTGACTCTATCATTTCACAGAGGTTAATTCCCCAGGAAGAGTATAGTCCTCCGGCCTAGCAAGTTTGAGAAACAAGATTATTTGCTAACAGATCATCTCCAGACCTGAAACTAGCAAATGCAGAACATGAAAGCTCTCTTTCCTTTATCAACCCACATGCCTTTAGCTCATACAACATATATATTCCATTGTCCCAGTACCAGACACCACTTCTCCAGCCTAACTCATTAGGTTGCAGGAACCATCTGGGAGTTCTTTTTCCTTGCCTCAATAAAGTTTTTCCGCATTTTACATTTCTGACTGAGCCTTGTCTCCTTATTGTGTATACAACTCCACCTCTCATCTTGGTGCTGAAATGACCAGGACTGACAGAAGGGACTTTTGTGTTGCCCTGCCTACCATCTAGCTGGAGCACAGCTCCATCCTCCACTTCCACAGACCTTGAAGCTTGCATGAGCAAGTGCTTTTCCAGTCTTTATTTCTATGTATGGTAGTTTTGTCTCATTTATCTTGTCTTTCTGGACACTGGGACCAACAAACTCATATGGGAACGTTAGGGTCCACACGCCTCTGGGCAGGGGATTATGTGGTCACCCAAGTACCAAGAGGAGCTTGAAATAACTGCCATGCCCTGCAAATGGTGGGGAGATAAGGTCAGTTTCTCATGTCCACCTTTCTTCTTCCACCCTCCTTCTCATGTGGCCTTCAGGTTTTTGTCTGTGTTTACTTCTCGGAATTCCCGCTGCTTCTTGGGTTGCTGGCACTGGGCCTGGCAGCCTCTGCTCCTTCAGACTGGACTAACATGGTATGCTTTGTGCTGGCAGTTCTGCGATGCCTGCTCTCAGACCTTATCTCAGACCTTTCTAAGAACCTCCCTAAACACTCACTTTCGCCTTTTCTTGCCTTGAACAAGGGCTTCTGACCTCCCACATTTTGCCAGCCGCAAAGCCAAGTCATTCTCCTTCCCTAGCTTCCTGTGGTGTCTTTCATTGTCATTCATCCAGGTTGCAGAGGACATCAAACTGATAATTCTCTTGTCACACAGAGCAACAATAAAACAGACACAACTGCCAGAAGCCTCACTGCCAACTCTGCTAACCCAGCTCCAGTTCTCTGCTTCATCACCCCCAAGTTGCAGCGCTCTTACCCACTCCCAAAAGAGGCCACCTTGACTCAAGAAGGAGGAAAACAAACTCCTGAAGGGTGGATAGTTCTCCACAACCAAATAACATTACCCACACAGCAAACCAAAAGCCTCATATGCCAAATGCATTCATCTTTACACATGGGGTCCTATGTCTTGTCCCAGTTCTTACAACTAATATTTTATCACCCTAAACTAACCCAGCTTATCCAGCTCCATACGTAAAGCTGCAAATACCCAAGGGACCCTTAAAACAAAAGTCCTTAAATACCAACTATGTGGCCACCTGCCCAGCTAAAACTGGTAAATGGATTTTGAATATGCCTAAACACAAAAGCGTTAGATTCCTTTTCATGCTAGCTAACACTTTTACAGGTTGGGTTGACATATTCCCTAACAAACAAGAGACAGCAGATAACGGTTACAGATGCTTACAGAGAACCTGCTAACCCAAATTATGCCCAGGTTTGGCGTACCCAACTCCATACAATGACAATGGTCCCTGCTTCATATCTCAAACCACACAGTAAGTCTTGCTATCCCTGAACATTAAATAGAATTGACACATTCCATACAGGCTTCAATTTTATGAAAGGTTGGAAAAGGTAAATGGGATTATAAAAATTAATCCATCTAAACTCCTTGGAACTTCGCTGCTTGTGAGTTGACTTACTTCCTCCTTTCCTTAATCTCAATTTGAGCCACCCCTCACTCTCCTTCCTTTTTAAGCCCATTTGAACTTTGGTACAGTGCACCCTTCCTAATCAACCACAACCTACTGATCCAGACACCACTGCTGGCAAATTATTTGCCTTTTATCTCTCTTTTAAGTGAACTGTTCCAGGAGTATGCAGGCCAGTGAGGGCCCACCCACCCCAGATCCTGCACAACCTGACTTTCCAGTAATCAGTCTGGGAGATTCCATTCTACTACAAGAACTCCATTTTCAGTCTTTACCACCTTTGTTGACTGGTCCATACATTGCTGTCCTCACTACTCCCAGTGCCGTCAAAGTCTTTGGTGATCCTAACTGGCACGACCTCACCAGAGTAAAGTTAGTCCCCAATGCAAACCATGACCAGGACTCAACCCAGCTTGTAGGACCTACTGCCCTACGCTTTCTTAGAGGACCTCCTACTTCCCATACCCAGTGTGTGTCCAGATGCTTATTTAAAGTGACCAGACATCTCACTTTTTGGGGGTAGGGGGGACATCACTGGTACTTTAAAATTGAAATAAATATTTTACAATACTATTTTTACACTCTATGAAAATTTTTGTTACTCCATATAGATGAAATTTTTAATCAAGACCCCCCGCCCCCCAGTCAATGTTGTCCTGCTTAAAATCTGCTCACTTTACTATAGGTGCACGTCTGCATATACAACCTTTTGCCCATCTTACTCAGCTCCATGACACGGTTTTATGTGTGGTAATTCTCCCTCCATATTATTAAAAGACCATATTATTAGTATGATTCACAGCAACCAAGGTAGGTGCCAACGGTCTGTTTACTTTCACTTCAACATCACCTGTGATTTTTACACTCAAATGCCCCATACACGTTCTGTGAAAGTGACTTAGTCCTTTGCTACCTTCATGACCAAAAAGAGCAGTATTGTTTAAAGTGGATATATATACATATACATATATATAGTGTATATATCCCTTATGTGTATGTCACCTGTGTAATGGCAACTTTGACTATCACTCCCATTCCCCAAGTAATGTTCTGTCCTGAAATCATCTTGGAGATTATCAGCTATATATTGCAGACCTCCTGGGATCCAAGGTGGGAAAAAGATGTCATCAATACCCCTCTGCTGTGAACACCCTTCCACCATTTTATCAATCAATAGGTGATACGTTCAGCTTCCTCACCTGCTAAAAAGAATTGATTAAGTAGCTAATGACATTCAAAATAATGACCTTAACCTGTTAGCCCATCTTGCAAAACAGGATAACCACCCCAACCCCTTTCAATGGGTAAAATGGTCCAAGAGATAGTCTCCTTGCTAAATGCTTTTGGAATAAAAATATTTATCTTGCTTGATCTGAGCCTCTCTCCATAATCCATTATTAACAGCAGTTCTGATGAGATCCCTCCCTTTGGGCAAAACTAGCGATCTTGTCCTGCCTCCATTCCTAACATACCATTATTTGCAGCAACTACCCCCTGTACTATTCACCATCCACAACACAGGTCTCGAGCCTAACCCTGTAATCAAACTAAAATAATCAAAGACTCCCTTAACATCCCCTTGGGAGGCTTATTCTGCTAGAATGGATCTCTAACAAAGTGCTTCAGTACTTCCAATCACAACCCCTGCCTCCCAGTAACCATAGAGTCCCAATTCACAATGTACAACCAAGAGAATTATGATGGATGTGGGACTTATACCCTCATTCTGGATCAAAAACCAAGCAAGCAATTTTCCTACCAGTATTAGTAGGATTCAGCCTTGCTTCCTCCTTAATCACAGCTGGCATGTCTGGAGGAGCAATAGGACACACCATTATAAAGACTCAGACCTTCAATGACAAAGTGCAATCCATGATGGATTCCACTTATAACTCACTTGTCTCCCTCCAAAAACACCTAATCTTCTTAGATCAAGTAACTTTACATAATAACTGAACCCTTGATATACTAACAGCAGATAAAGGGGGACCATGTATGTTTTTAAATGAAGAGTGTTGTTATATATTAATGAATCAGGTATAGTTGAAGAAAAATTAAAGCTCTCCGCAATATGGCCAATGAAATCAGAAAATGCCAATGTGGACCCACTGGCCCCGCCTATTGGTTTCAAAATTCTGTCATGTCCTGGATTATGCCCCTTTTTGAGTCTCTGATAATAAGCAGTGTACTGCTACTTTTAGCTCCCTGTTTTTGCAAAAGCAAATGAAAACCATCCTCAACTTGACCCTCAATCAGATCTTGCTTCACCCCTACAGTCATTTTCTGGTCCACCCGGACCCCAGACCCCAAATTTCCTAATTCTTAATTTCCCCTCATTACCCACCCTCAGCAGGAAGTAGTTAACGATAGAACACAATGCCTATTTTTCATTATTATCAAGAGTTAAGGATGTTTGGGCCAGGTCTGGACCAAGGCAGCCCCTTGCACTACCCTCGCAAGAAGGAGATGAATAGCCTGCTGAACTGTATGACCCCTGCCTTGGACACTTCATAGAGCTCATCTCCCCAGCCAGGGCACAGCCCTTCTCCCTAGTATTCCAAGAAGCAAGTTTGAAAAACCAGAAGATTTGCTAACAGGTCATCTCCAGACCTGAAAGTTGCAAATGCAACACAAGAAACTTCCCTTCCCTTTATTAGCCCACAAGCCTTAAGTTCATCCCCTATATCACATATATATGTATATATATATGTGTATATATATATATATATATATATCCATCCCACTACCTTAGTGGCAGGTACCACTTCTCTAACATAATTCGTTAGGTTGCAGAACTCATCCAGAGTAATTTTTCCAGCCTTGCCTCAATAAAGCCTTTCAGTTCTTTCATTTCTGTCTGAGCCATGTCTCCTTACTGAATATATACCTCCACCTCTCACTGCTTAAATGGGCTCTCCAGTCTGAAGAGTTAGCACTGATAATGCTGTTTCTATACCTAAAGTCATGGACAAGTCTGTCATTCTTACTAATCCATAGTGTGAAATATCAAATCTAATATCTAAAGTATCACCACCAGTATATGGGGAGCTGGTTAAAGCAGACACTATGGGTGATCATATGTATGATATGTTCAGTAGTTTTATTAGGCTGGCAAGTATAGGGGAGCTGGTTGGCTGGTCCTCCTTACAGTGGAAAGTGTGATTAAGGAAAGTGATGGTCTCAACGCCTCAGAAGCACACCTCGGGTGCCCACTTACTTAAAAGAGCCTTTTCATCTCTAATAATAGAGCTGACATTGCTGAGAACCAGGTTCAGAGTCCCATTTGCAAGTGACTGAATTACAATGTCAGCTGAATTGCAGATCTAGAGCAGTTTCTGATACCAAAGTAAGGACATTAATAGGAAAAAAGTTGGGATCCTGAAACATGGGATGGTAACATATGGGCTGATAATCGAGAAGATAAGGATAGTGAGCCCCTAGAAACAATTGAATCAGTCCTGTCAATAGATACACACACCCCTCTCAGGTGAAGGTATTACTCCACTGTCAACAAAACAACTCAGACCTGAGCAGAACACCAAACTGTTCAAGGTGAAATGCCAGGTGGGGCTGCAATGTACTATTGTCTGAGGGAGATGCCTTACAAGATAGTGATAAGGGGACCTGGGAAACACCCTCACCAACCATCATTTTCTCTAGACCTGTAACTAAAGTTAAGGTTCAGAAAGCTCCTAAAGGCAAGGTTTGCATGATTACACAAGAAGTGTGCCAAACACACAAAAAGGTGCTTGAACTTTTGAAAACTTACAAGCAGAAGCCTAGGGAATATCCCTGTGAATGGTTCCTAAGGGTAAGGGGAACTGGTGCAAGAAAGGTAATATTGACCAATTTGAGTTTCTGGATATGGGAACCCCTAAGCACAGATATACTTTCATGTCTCAGTGAGAGAGGCTAAGAGAGGAACTACTTCCTTATTTGGTTGGTTCACTGAAGCATGGACTGCCAGATGACCTAGATTAAACCAACTTTAGATGCCTGACCTATCGTGGTACACTGAAGAAGAAAGCATCCAAAAGCTTAGGGAAATTGGTGTATTAGAATGGATCTATCAGAATATTCTCATAGACCCCAAAAGAGGGTCTCCTAAAGACATAATGTTACACCACAACCATAAGAAACAAGTTTGTAAAATGGGACCCAGCATCTCTGAAGACTCCTGTAATTGCTATTTTATGTGCACTGGGATTAACAGTGGAAACTACCATAAGCAAACTGCGACTTTTGCTCATGATGGGCTGAGTGGGCCTCATGGTGAGAAAGGGCAGGTATCAGCACTAAATCAATACAGGGTGGATGATGTGGTTATAATAGACAGCAATGTATTTGTAGTAATTAAAGTAACCTGTCCTGTGTGGACTTATGGCATTTGTTTCTTAGCTATGGTGTCCCTCCGAGTAAAATCCATGGGAAACCTACTAAATATTCCTGTGATCTATATAGGCAGAAGAATTCTTGATAAGGTGAAGAGCAGGATAGACAGTCACAATCAATCAATCAATTCCCAGACCTGAGACAGTTGATAGACCCATAACGCCTTGCATGAGAAGTCCATGAAACTTTGAAGGGGGACCCCGCTACATCACTGAAGGTTTATAATTTTAGTCTTTTTTCTAGGCTTACCCAAAGGGACCTGCAGCCTTTCACAAGAATGACTATTCACTGGGGAAAAGGAAGTGATCAAACTTTTCAGGTATTACTGGACACTAGTCCTGAACTAACACTAATTCCAGGAGATCAAGTGTTTTGAAGGTTGGCCAGTCAGAGTGGGGACTTATGGAGGTCAAGTTATCAACGGAGTTTTAGCTCAGATATGCCTCACTGTGGGTTCAGTAGGCCCCCTGAGCCCATCCTGTGGTTATTTTCCCAGTTCCAGAATGCATCATTGTAAGAGGCAAATTTAGTAAATGGAAAATCCAAATATTGAATCCCTGATGTGTGGAATATGGGCTATCATGGTGAGAAAGGCCAAGTGGACATCATTAAAACTGACATTGCCTATGAAAATTGTAAACCAAAAGCAGTATCACATTCCTGGAGTGATTTCAGAGATGAGTGTCACCATCAAAGACTTGAAAAATACAGGGGTGGTGATTCCAACCACATCCCCATTTAACTCACCCATTTGCCCTGCAAAGAAGACAGATGGATACTGGAGAAGGAGAGGGGAATATCATAAATTTAACCAGCTGGTGACTCCAATTGCAGCTTCTGTTTTAGATGTGATTGCATTGCCTGAGAAAATTAATACTTGTGTTAGTCTGGGTAGACTAGAGGAACAAATTTAATAGACTTGCATATGGATATAAGAAAAGGGTTTATATACAAAAAGAACAGGACATTGAGAAAATATCCCAGCCCAGTCCATTTCAAAGTCACAAGTCTGATATTAACTCATACGCCTGAAATCAATCTGTAAAGTCTCCTTCCGACTCACAAAGTCACAGGTCAGTCCGTGCAGAATCCTGGCACTGGCAGGGGTCTTCACATGGCTCCTCGCTTCCAGGGCTCAGGGACCATCAACAGCATCCCGTGATGACAGAAGCAACTTAGTGCTGGCAGAGGTCTCCATGTGGCCTCCTCAGCCCTCAAGACTTGAAGAACCGCCAGTGTATTAGCTGTCTCTTGGAAGTGTGTATCAAGTCATTCATACTGCTTTATAGATTGTTTATTTCTTATGTTAGTGGTTGTGCGAAGGACTGCCCACACTGGGTTGGAGGTTCAAATCCAGCAACAGCTCTCCAGGAGCAAGGCTAGGCCTCCTACTCCTGCCACCAGGGGGGCAATGATGCCCCCCCCAAAAAAAACAATAAACAAAAACAAAATAATATATATATGTATATAATTATTAGTGTCCTTGTTTTGTTTCTGTAGACAACCCTGTCTAGCATACATGTATATTTAACAATTTTCCAAGTTCAATTCAGTGGCATCAGTTACATTAATCTTTGAATTGCCAGCTTGTTTTTGGTTCCCAGTTTTCATTCATCATAAAAAGATAATTAAAACTTGCTTCCTATCTCTGATAACTACTAATTCACCATTTTATGTACAAATAGAATAGCAGTTACATAAGACCAACTTATGAACAGTACAAACTTGATAATATTTTAAATTTGTCCTTACTTTTAATCTATTGAATCAACACTTAAACTCAACAAATTCTTTACTACGATCACATTTATTTGCTGGAGTAGCAGAATTTAGACCACTGCAAAGGATTCAAGCCTTTTTTTCTACAATAAAGTCATACTAAACAAGAACTTTATGCAGCATTTTCAACTAACCTACAAATACTTTAATGTATGATTAATAGTGAATGTAATTCATACTCTAGAATAGCTATATTCCTATTTCCTGTATAAGTGGGAAGATATAATATTTGTCCTTTCATGAGTGACTTATTTTGTACAACTTATTTCCAAGTTGCAGTCATGCTGAAGTGTATCAAGATTTTATTTCTCTGTATGGCTCTTTATTCTTTCGTACATATAAGAGGGGGTACCCAAGCAACTCGCTCTAAGTTACCACATCCAGTGGTGTAATCTGGGAGGATCTCTCTGATCACAGTGAGTGTTTTTTGTAAAAGCAGTTGCATTCAAGCTTCATTTTTTTTTTCTGTAAAGACTGATTTAAAAAGACAGTGAAATTTTGTCTCGTTCCCAGGGAAAATATTGTAGAAACAATTTTGATATTGAACATAGCATACAAGAATGATGCTAAGGGAAAAACTCAAGTGTAGAATTGGTTTTCTCATTTCAAAAAAATGTGATAGGTCCATTGATGACAAACCTCATTCTGTAAATGTGTCAACTTTCTGAAAGGATGAAAATGTTGACAACATTTATGTACTTGTGTTAGAAGACCAACTCCTTTCAAATCCCCTTGAGCAAGGCCAGCTAATTTTCATTTAGGTTAGGCATTGGGTTGAGGCAAGGTCTATTTTTCCTAATCTTCCCACCTATCAACTCTGGAGGTAGAGACAAGCTGCCCCTGTAGCCTTCTGAGGCTAAGTATATAGGAGCAACAACCTTCATCTTCCCCTGTGGACCAGAGGGCGGCGTCAAGCCCTTCAGCACCCCAGGCTCCCCTGGGGTGGCTGAGAGTTGCGGCTGACTCCTAGGCACTGAGTTGGTGGTGGTGGGAGTGGTTTTCTGTGAATTCCTCTGACCATTGACCAGACATGTGAATAATTTTGCACTCATCACCTCCACTCTCTCTTGAGCCAGCCCAGGGAGAGAAAGTCTCCCTTAGGCCTTGCTGGATGTGTCCTCAATGAGCGATCCCCTTACTGTGGGTCTCATAATCATGACTGCCTTGGTTGGGAAGTCCTGGACACATCTTGAAATTTCCTCAGTCTAACTTAATATATGTGTTCCAATGACATTTCATCCTTGTTTCTGTAGTCCCACTTGTAATTATGGTGTATTGATCTGCCTCCAATCATGAATTTCTGACATTGTCCATTGTGTTCACTGCCTTATTTAACTAGCTGCCTGATTATAAATCCTCAGATGTCTTTATGGCTTCTTGCTAATAGTTTACCCCATCGAGATGATGTACTTTTGTCTCTGTCCTATGTAAGAGTTAATTTATTTGAGGTTTAAAAAGTGTTCTCCTTAAATTATAATTGAGCTTTTGTGTCTCTTTTGTTTGATAAACAGACTGAGCATAATGCTGTAGTGTACTTGTAAAAGTATCCACTTTGTGTTGCAGTTTTCAAATCACTGGTGCATATACTTAAAAATGAGATTGCTGAGCCATGATGTGCTGTTAAATAAGTTCAAAAGAAGCATGGCCTGGGTATACAATATCCTCACAATGCTTATGTTGCAGTCTCTTGTTGCAGCCACTTTTTTCCCATCTCTTTTCTTTTTAACTGCTCTTTCAAAAAAATCATTTTCTTGGGGGATCTTCCAGCTCTTAAAACATTCCATACATCAATTATATTGAGCATATTTGTACATATGCTCTCATCATTGTTTTCTCTTTTTTTAAATAAATTATCAATGATTCATAAGGGAAGGGGGGTGAGGATGAGCTGCTAAAAGGTCCCAAGCAGAAAGAAAATGCCCTGAAAATGGTAATCACAACATACACACAAACATGGCTGACAGAATGGGTCTATGGAAAGTGAAAAGAGCTGCAAGAGCACTCAACAAAATGATTTTTTTAAAAGATTTAATTAAATGGGTCTCTTCAAAAAATAAAATTACAGACCTTCCCATAAAAATAAAAAATTTTAAAAGTCTACAGCCTGAGAAACCCCATATGCAATGATTATGAGTCAGAATAGACTTTACAGTTGTGAATGTTTGTAGTTTATACACACATATAAAACGACATGGATTTAGATATTCATCTATCTAATAACTGTTAGATCTTTCTAATTGTAAGCATTCATATCTCCTAATGTTGCAATAACATAATTTTTCTTTCCTGTGCTTTCCTCATTTAGTTGTATGATCAACTTTTTATTAGTCTCATAAGAGGAGAGAGAAAGCATTCCTGTTTCCTTATTCTTTGTTTAACTCATTTCACAAAAGTAATTTTTTTTTAATTTTTAGCACATGATATAAAAGATAGAGGTTATTTGTTCCTTGCATGTTTGGGAGGATGTGCCTCATAATGACCTTGTGTCTATCTTTCTTTCCTTCATTTTTTTTTTCCCGATGATTTTATTGGGGGTGCCCACAGCTCTCATAACAACCCATTCATCACTTGTATCACGCAAACCTGAACACATATTGCCATACACACTTCCAAATATGTTCTACTTGAGTCCCTGGTACAAACTCCCCTTTCCCTCTCCTTTTCTTTTCTTTTTTTTAAATTTTGTGTTGTTTTTTTTTTTTTTGCGCATCACTGCCCTCTGGTGGTGGGAGTAGGAGGCCCAGCCTTTGATCCTGTGGAGCCGCTGCTGGAATTGAACCTCCATCTCAGTGGGCTGCAGTCCCACGCACAACCACTATGCCACCGGGGCTCAGCTCCCCTCTCCTTTTTTTTATAAATCATTTTATTGGGGTCTCATACAACTTCCATCATGATCAATACATATGTCAATTGTATGCAGACCACATTTGCACACTAGTTGCCATCATCACTCTCAAAATCTCCTCCCTCCACCCAGGCCCCTGTACCAGCTCCCTATACTTCCCCTCCCTCCCTACTTTCCCTCCCCCCGTGAACCCCTAACAATTTACAAATTGTTTTATTTTTTCATAGCATACATTGTCAAATATGTCCCTTGACACACTTCCCTGTTGTCTGTGCCCCAGAGAAGAGGTTATATGTAGATTCCTGCAATTAGTTACTCCTTTCTACTCTACCTTCTCTTCACCCTTCCAGTATCACCACTCCCACCACTGGTACTGAAGGGATCATCTCTCCTAAATTCCCCATGTTTCCAATTTGGGACACATGATTTGGTGTGTTCATAAATTCTCAATTGTACTTATCCTACTGCACCTTCATAAACAAACAAATAATATTTTTGAAAATCAAAAACATTTGTTCTTCATTCCATAATCCAGGAGAAAATATATATATCTGCATTATAATACACCCTAAATCATTCTAGGGGCCACCTGCCAGAGGAAGCATTAACCACATTGGGGAAAACTTGTCCAGATTATATATTTTTGTTAAGTGAAATAGTCATTCTCTTAGGTGATTCTTAAGGACTTAGCCATCTACATCTTGAAATCTCTGAGTAAAAGTTTCATACTTTTCAATAATGTTCTAAGTTTCAGTCTAAAATACCAGTGAATGTGTAATTCTATTACACTTGCTTTTCTAACACAACAAGAAGTCCTGGTGTTGCAATGGGCTAAATATTTGCCTTTTAACTGCAAGCTGAGTAAGTAAGATCTACCAGTCATTCTATGGAAGAGAATGGAGGCTGTGAACTCCGTCAGGACTTACAATCTTGGTTGCCCAAAGAGGCAATGGCATTCTACAATATAGGGTATGGTGTTGTAAGGTTTTGCAGGATATGTTGAGATTTTATGGCAATGTTTTTTGGCAGTTGTCTGTTATTTTTGCAGAAATATTACCATCTATTATTAAGTACAATTAAATACAAGAATTTACTAATAGACAACAAAATAGAGACATGGAAATTATGTCTTTTATAAGACATAATTTTGTATTTAAGATGCTCACATAATACTCATTGATTAATATTTTAAGAACCAAATACTCTAAATCTGTTCCAATTTATATTTTAAAAGTCTTCACATTTTATTATGTAAAATTTAAAGTATTTTTAATGATGGTAAAATGCCACAATTGTCACACACACACACATACACACACACACACCAAATTCACTGCCATCAAGTTAGTTCTGATTCATGGTAACCCTAAAAGTAAGTCAGAGTAGAATTGCCAATAAGGTTTTACAGTAAAACTCTATAGTGGTTAAAATATTAAAGGTGCAGAATAAATCATGTAAGTGCTTAGAAGACATGACCTATTTTTATAACCAACTCTTTAGAATATTTAACTTGATTATTAAACATAAATGTCTGCTGATGGTTCTACAAATATGTACAATCTTTGTGGAAAGAGATATAGGACAGTTTAAAACAATTGGGAATGGAAATCCCATATAAACCAACAGTATTTCTAATGGGTATATAAAGAAGTAAAACACAGCAAACAAATGTATGCACTGCTGTGTTCATCACAGCACTATTCATAATAACAAAATGTTGGAAACAGATGCCACAGTTCATTAGTAGAAGAATTGGTTAAAACAAACAAAGTATCAAGCAAACAAAAATCAAAATAACCTCTTTGGTACATATATACAATGGAATACTATGCATCACTTAGTATCTGATAAAACTACAAAGCACCTCATGATCTGATCTGACCTGGAGAAACTTAAGCTGAGGGATGTTACTCAATCACATAAGGACAAATTGTGTATGAGATCAATGCTAAAAGAAAAGAAATATCAAGAGAAAGGAACAGTGACTTTCAGGTTATCCAGTACTTCAATACAGACTCTCAGGCAATGGGGTGATATTATTGTCTAAAGCTTGTAACCTCTGTTTCACCTCACACTTTCCATTAGGAAGAAAATGGGAGAAGACCAAATTGCCCATGCCTTATGGCAGCACACTATGGTCATCCTTATTTGGTGTACCTTCTACTTCAGTGCAGCTTCATGTCCAAGAGCGGGAGGGAGATGTGTTTATCTCTAAGAATATTATCTCACTTCTGTTGGTTGGTAACTTGGAAGAGGATTGCTTGCTTTTAGGGAAATAGGTGATATTTATTTTACGGACCCTGTATAATCATGTATTTTTAATAAAGTTTCCTTTCAGTCCTTGGAAGTCCTGGCCCCATACTATAGGCTGCTCAGACTTCAGGTTTTGTCTTCCCAAGGGGTTCAGCACACTACTTGGGCTACATCAGAAAGATCTAAATTGTAAACCCCACTAAGTGAACCATATTTTGCTTTAAATACCCTTGCAGCATATTAAAGGGACAGGTATATTTCTTTGGACATTAAGCTATAAGACCTTGTTGAGAGAAAGAAAACCACTATTCCAATGTAATGTCTTTGAAAATTCTTGAGTTTGGGGTCAAGCTTCCTGCTTTTGAGGTTACCAAATAAGAGGCAATTTATGATTGTTATGCATTATCCACTTTTGTATATCCTTAGTTTTTTTCAACGATTTCACTGGGGACTCTAACAGCTCTAATAACATTCAATACATCATTTGTATCAAGCATACTTGTAAATATCTTGCCATCTTCATTTCCAAATGTTTTCTGCCTGAGTTCTTGGTATAAGCTCCTCCACCCTCATTTTTTAAAATCATTTTATTGGGGGCTCACATAACTCCCATTACGATCCATACATACGATGTGTGAAGGCCACATTTGCACATTTGTTGCCACCATCACTCTCAAAACATCCTCCCTCCACCTGGGCCCCCAGTACTAGCTCCCCATATTTTCTTTTGCCCCTCCACCTCCCCCATGAACCCTTAATAATGAACAAATTGCTATTACCTTTCCATATGATACAATGTCCAATGTGTCCCTTCACTTACTTCCCTATTGTCCTATGTATAGAGGAGGCTATACGTACATCCCTGAAATTAGTTCCCCCTTTCTACTCCACCATTCCTCCACCTCCTCCCCACCCCAGTATCAACACTCCTTCCACTAGTCCTGAGGGAATATCTATCTTAAGTTCCCCTTGTTTCCAAGTCCAGTGTACATCCCCTGGTCTAGCTAGATTCATCTGGTAGCATTGCAATCATGATAGTGGGTAGGAGGAAGCCTTTGAGAACTAGAGGAAAGTTGCATATTTCCTTATTACTACACTGTACCTTGACTGGCTCATCTCCTCACTGTAACCCCTCTGTAAGAGGATGTCGCTTCACCTATTGATGGGCCTTGGGTCCCCAATCTGCACTCCCACTCATTTATAATGATATAATTTTTAGTTCTTTGATGCTTGATACTAGATCCCTTTGACACCTCGTGGTTGCACAGGTTGGTGTGCTTCTTCCATATGGGCTTGATTCTGAGCTGGTTGGCTATTTGTTTACTTTAAAACCTTTAAGAAACAAGACGCTATATTTTTGATAGCTGGGCATCATCAACTTTCTTCACTATATTTGTTTACACACATATTTGTCATCAGCGATCATCTCAGGAAACTGAGCATATAATGGTATGATTATTAGTTCTTGAAACTTGATAATTGATCCCTTTGACATCTCATGGTCCCACAAGCTGGTGTGCCCTCTCCATGTGAGCTTTTTTGCTTCAGAGCTGGATGGCCACTCAGCCTTTCAAGCCTTTAAGACCCCAAATACTATATATTTTGATAGCCAGGTACCATCAGCTTTCTTCCCCACATTTGCTTATACACACATTTGTTTTCAGTGATAGTGTCAGGGAGGTGTACATCATGGAATGCCAATTTAATAGAACTTTCTTGTAAAAGTACTTTCTTGCACTGAGGAAGTACTTGAGTGGAGGTCCAATGTCCATCTTCTGTCCTAATACTAACCCTATAAGTATATGCACATTGATCTATTTCCCCATCATCATATATAAATATATGCACCTGTGTACATGCCTGTATTTAAACCTCTATAAATGCCTTTTATCCCCCAGTCCTTTCTTCTATTTCCTTATACTTCCTTCCGTCTCACCATCATGCTCAACCTCCATTTGAGTTTCAGTATTTTCTCTCTGTTATATTAGTCTTGAACAATCCCTATTAGACCTCTCACACCCACCTTGCCAATGATTTTGAATCACTTGTTATTACCTTATCCCAGGGCCAGTCAACACCTCCTTCCACCTCCTTCCACCTCCTTCCCCCCTTCTCCCTTTTTCCCATGTCCATCCTGGAACCATCAGTCCAATCGTTTTCACCTCCAGACTATTCATACAACGTATTTTATCAAGATAGACCTGCAGAGAAAATAATATGTACCAAAAAAGAGGCATCCTAAAATGAAACAACCAAAGAAAATAGAACAATGATAACATCAACAAAAAAACTCATATATATATATATATATATATATATATATACCTGTAAATAGTTTAAGAGCTATTTGTTGACCTCCAGGAGTGTCTCTTGGTTGAGTCGAATGGCCCCAAAGTATATCCTTGGCACTCCATCTGGAGTTCCATGATCTGCTGCACACCCTTAGTGTTTTGCTGGTGTGGTTGGGCCAGACAGGGTATAATTCTGGCCCTGTTTCTCCACTGGTGACCCCAAAAGGCCTTGGTTCAGCGATGGTAGCCATATTTCATACTGGAGTTGGCCATATGATCCTCTCTCTGCATTGGCTGCTCTGAGTGGGAATATTCTTAGTTTTTAAAGATATTCCCTAGTTTTTCAGACATAGTACTAGCATAGCCAGTGAGTGTTATTGAACTTTGTACCCTATGTCTAACCCTCATTGTTTTAGTAAACAAGATTCACTTATGTACTTTGCTATGTATAAAGGAACATCCAATACATTTCCATATAAAAAGCTTTCCCATATATGAATACTCACTCATCTCAATGGTACTTTAAATACTATAATATTTTCTAGTTTATTGATTATATAAACACCTTTGACTGATTTATACATTCTGCAATTACTTTTAATCACAAACCTTAACCTAGTACAAACAATTATTCTTTTGATGTGGCCCTGCTCAATATTGACCCTCATGAGAACTTGCTTAAGATGTGGGGAAAGAATAATGCTCGGGGTGTTAAATATCTGAAACAAGCAGTCATCCAAGTGGGGTATCAGCTAAAAGTACATGAAGAAGTACACTAGCCTATATGATACAAAGATAATAATTGATACAACCTATGATGAAAGGAAATATCTATATTAGAGCTTAAATTAAAAATTCTGGTTAGCTAGAGGAAATGGACAACAGACAATAAAAGCCCCAAATCCATTTGCAGGGTTCCCACAGAGATTAAAGCTACATTAAATTCCCTCAGATGATTGACAATGGATATGAATAACCTTGCCTCAGACAGGATTCATTGGGAACTAAATATAGTGATGTTAAATTTGAGCATCATATGATTTTTCCCATTTGGATTCATTATTTAGTTGTTCTAGGTTTTATTATTCTCTGCTCTATTCTAGATTGAGGTCTATCTGTGTTGATTTTGTTAATATTGCTGCTTTCTTCATTATATTCTTTATATGAAATCAAGGATAGGTATGTTAATAGACACAGAAACCAGAATAATAATTTCTTAGCATTATGATGGAGGTAGTCAACAGGGAACTAATAACAAAGAGTACAAAATAAAGAACATTGGGCTGAGCCCTGGTGGCCTAGTGGTTGTGTGCGGGACTGTGGCCCACAGGGTTTGCGGTTCAAATCCAGAAGCAGCTCTCCAGGAGCAAGGCTGGGCTTCTTACTCCCACCAGGGTAATGATGCCACAAAAAAATTTTTTTTTCTAAAATTGATTATCGTAATGATGCACAACTCTTAAAATTATTGAAACCATTGAATTGAATGATATGTGAATTATATGTCAATAAAACTGCTAAACAATATTTCTCATGATTGGTCACTCTGAGTGTCGAGACATGGTTGAGTAAAGGGCATTCTCATTTTTGCTGTTATATCACGTCCAGGCATTAATTTTTTTTTGGCCTCTGGTGGGAGTGGGAGGACCAGCCTTGCTGCTGCTGGATTTGAACTGCCAAGCCAACGGACCGCAGTTCCATGCTCAACCACTATGCCACTGGGGCTCAGTCCCAGACATTAATTTTATATATATAAAATATGCAATTCCAAATATTTGACTCTATAATTAATTCTGAGGTTGTATTTTATATGTTTAATTACATTGTATAATACATATGACCTGTTTATACAAATTAATATTAATAATAGCATTTAAAAATTTAAATGGTCTGTAAGGAGTTTTATAGTTATCTTTTACTGACAATTTATTATATAATACCCTTCTTCAGTGTCAATTGTTCTTTGATGCTTTGTTTCTTAAAAATAAATCAAGCAAAAAAATCAAATGCTAATCAACATTTAAACCTAAGGCATTCATGCAAATGCTCCATGGAGAGCAATAAATTGCAATCTTCAGACATACCTGATGCATTTATATAATACTTGACAAAATATTAAAGAAAATAAATTAATTCTGTATAGCATTGGAATGCTTTTGGAAGTAAAACATTAAAACAAATATTTTAATAATAAATAAATATATAGCTACAGTTTTCTCTTTCTTGTCGTTATGTTTGCTTATGTTTTATCAATCCTACTTCTACAACCTGAGATAAAGGCTCAAAATTTTTATTATTATAAAACATACCAAGAAATGTTTTAAATGCTATGAAATATACAATCACTTCATAAGAGAATATGCCATATTAAAAACTCACAAGGCTTTTTCACACAAAAAATTATCATTAAAGTTAATAAATCAAATTAGGAAACTGGAAAATAAAATAAGTATGCAGACAAAACATTAATTAACTAAATAATTATTCTTATAAGTTCTGTTCAAACACTTCAAGTTAAAATTGGATTTCTCCAGCCTTTTCTTTTTAATCCTGAAAATAAATCAATTACTTTATCGGATTAATTGTTCTTTGTGCCACTGTAATTACCTTAGTTTGTTCAAAATACAAACACTTTCTTATCTTTGTGTTTTTACGTTTGACTAAAAATTTCCTTTTTCTTAGTTCATGTACATCCTTGCAGACAGTAACCTAATTCCCATTTGCTCACCAAACTGCTGCTGAATTTTGTTTCCTTAAATTTGTTAGCTTTCTCCTATCATTCCCCTTAGCGATTACTTATGGAGTTGAACAGTACAACCTCACATAAAGCTGGAGAAGGCAGAGAAGACTTAAAGGGATGAGGGATGGGTTCGTGGAGGACCAGCAGTTCATTCCTTGGTTACACTATTGCTAAGCTGCCACTTAAAGGGAGCCCGGTGCTGGAAGAAAACCAGGGGGAGGAGCCAAGTTTACAGACTGGTGCGGGTGGGGTGGTATTTATTACTTGAAATTTCAGCTGCTTATGCTGATAGATACTGATTTCTCTGACACACCTTGGAAATCTGAAAACAAAAGACTCATGGGAGTTTTTAATTGATTGCAGGGTGAGGAGGCAAGGGCAATGTCCGTTAACGTGATAGTGTGGCAGTCATGTGCTTATGTTAATTTCATGATTGAGATGTAGGGGTGGAGTCTAGCCTGTTAATCCGAAGATAGCCATTGAGTAGCCAATGAGGCCTCTGTGTGGGCATGACTTTCTCCTGATACATCTGGGAAATCTCGCGGTATTTCCCTCATGAAGATGAGAAGCTATTTCCCCAGTTGTTGGGAGTGAGTCTTAGAGACAATGAATCACGGACAAAACAAGATGGCAGCGTCTGGGAAGCCGGAGGAGAAGCCACATGTCTTGGCCCTGATGGAACCAGACCTCTGAAGCTGGAGAGGCCATATGGAGAACCCTGCATGTGATGAGTTGCTTCTGCCACCACTGTATGCTGTTGATGGACCCTGAGCCATGGAAGCAAGGAGCCATGGGGAGACCTCTGCCAGCACTGAATTCTGCACCCACTGACCTGTGACTTTGTGAGTCGGAAGGAGACATTAGAGACTGGTATCAGGTATATGGGTTAATATCGGACTTGTGACTTTGAACTAGGCTGGGTTGGGATGCTTTCTCAGTGTTCCATTCCTTTTGTATATAAACCATTCCCTTATATCCGTATGTGAGTCTATACATTTCTTCCTGTAGTCTACCCAGACTAACACAGATAGAACAACTGGTTAATAGGTAAGAGTGCATGAAATTACATGCTCCAGGAGAATCTGGAGCGATTGTCTACATAAAGTCAGCATGAATAAAAATGTGCCTTTTGGATGAAATTGTATGCAATTTTAAAGGGGATATTAAAAGTGCATGAATAAATCTTGATTTGGATGTCTGCCACCCATAGGATATTCAAAACTCAAGAAGGAATCGTTGAGTGTTGTGGAGTCCAGGAAGATTCATGGTGGCATTCTGCTGGAGAGTACAATGACCACAGAGGGTGTCCACATATGAGATGGTTCACGTCAGAGCCTGTCACAGTTCTCTCCTGGGGAGCAGCCTATGAGTTTGAACAATTGACAGTTGACTGAACAGTCAAGCTTTAACCACTGTGCCACCAGGGCTTCTTAAGAAGGTATGCAATAGAGAAGCAAAAGTAAATGTTATAGACTACACCACTTATATGGCCCCAACACAAGCAAGGATTTAATCTGTTCCTTGATTATTTTAGATATTAATTTTTATCAGATTTACACACCTTATATAACTTTCTATCTTTCAATTTTTGAGATTTTTCTTGGTAAACACGATCCTTATATTTAATGTAACACTGTAAATAATATTTCTGGGTGCTTTGAATGTTGTGATATTATTAAGAAGCATTATATGTTTTTACCACATTGATGTTGTTATGATCCAAATGTTTATGCCGTGCCTATCCATCACCATCAGCTCGGCGGTCTTCTATCTCAAAGAGATCTTTCTGCTCCATCTTTTAATCTTTCCTGTGGTTTGTCACCCTCTGTATTGCTTTCAGAAACAATGTATTATTCATACTCATGTCCATCAATATGAGGCAAAGTAAACATTCACTGCCATAAAAATCATAGAAACACTATTACATCAAACCATCAAAATATAAAACTATTGTTCTCAACCTCTATCTGGGTCCATATATTTCTGAAAGTGATTTTTCTGTCTCCTTAAAAAATTCTGGATTGGGGCTGAGCCCCGGTGGCGTAGTGGTTGTGCACGGGACTGCGGCCCACTGGGATGGAGGTTCGATTCCAGCTCCACAGAGCAAAGGCTGGGCCTCCTACTCCCACCACCTGAGGGCAGTGATGCCCCCCCACAAAAAAAAAAAAAATTCTGGATTATTCAATTAATACCACATGAAATGACAGCCTTGATTTATGTTTTAGAATCAATTCATGTTCCCTTCAAGTTCCTTTTGAAAGCAAAAATGCTAAAATGGGAAGACTAAGGTTATAGGGCAGATGTAATCAGGCTTACCAATTAAATCTTTAGTAAACACCTTGAAACCCTCAAAAAGTAAGCAGGTTTATTGTGACGGTGGAAGGTGGGGGGAACCTTCAGGCATTTTTCCTTGCCTTTTTCACAAGTGCAGTATTCATCTATCTTAAATATTTTCCTTCTAAGGAAAATTGTCATTGTGATTGTCTCTGTGTCCATCAGGATGATATAGCATGATTATTCCTTTGGAATTTATTTGCTTTGAAATTAACAGACCCAGTAGATTGCTTTCAAAATCACAATATAATTGGACCTTGCTTTCTAGATTATATTGGTAAATCCCAGTCTCATCCTCAGTTATGATTCATTCCATAAAATTATCTTAGAAAATATCCCATAAATTATCTTTAGCTCAGATCTTGTTTAAAATATTGATGGAAAGATGAGATTTTTTAAATTAACTGACCTTTTATAACAATTTTCTTTACTATCCTTTTGTTGAAAAGACAAAGTGAAATATTATAATGAAATGTGCAAACATCTCCAGATATTGTTGTTATGTGCCATCTAGTCAATTATGACTCATTTAGTCCTATGTAAAATCGAGTGAAACACTGCCCAATCCTGAAATGCCTTCACAATTGTGTTTATGGCAAACCATTACTGAATCCAACGTTTCAATCACCTTGTCAAGTGTATCCTTCTCATGGGGCTGGTTTCCCTTGAAGACATGACATCGTCCTGATATATTTTATCACCATATATGCATTGATTATGGAATACAAAAGAAGAATTTATGCATTTTAGTTTTAGTCTTTCCAAGTAGTATTGAAAGTACCATGGACTGCAACAAGAACAAACAAATATGTCTAAGAAATAGACCCAGAATGTTCCTTGGTGGCAAGGAAAACAAGGCTTAGTATTACACATGTTGGACATGTCATCAAGAGAGACTAGGTCGTGGAGAAGGACATCAGGCTTGGTGAAGAGCAGAGGCAGTGAAAGAGAGGAAATTCCTGGACAAGATGGTATGATGGTGCCTATGAGATTGAGCTCAGAAATAAGAACAATTGTAAGGACAGTGCAGAACTGGGCATTGTTTCATTCCATTGTACATAGGGTCACTGTGAGTCAGAACTGATTCAAGGACATCTAACAATAGCAATAACAACAACCAGCATCCTTTTATCGGAATGCCCTCTAACAAGA
Source organism: Nesogale talazaci (assembly GCA_004026705.1). NCBI lineage: Eukaryota > Metazoa > Chordata > Mammalia > Afrosoricida > Tenrecidae > Nesogale > Nesogale talazaci. Next base: position 15,063 of record PVJH01007927.1, on the reverse strand, counting down.
CTAAGAGCATTCCTGAGAGAATGACCGTGGAGCTCAGCAACATCTTTAATCATGCTTTGTTTATAGTAAACTATACATTTATGAATTAAAGCTTAAGTAACAATGCTTTCTCATACAGCTGCAAATGTTTATAATTGGAAGACTAGATAAAGCATTCCAAAGTAGCTGGTACATTTTTAAAGAATTAATATTTTGAACAGTTCACTATTAAAATGAACAACTAAGAGTGTTCCTCACTCTCCAAATTCCTAAATGCTCTTATTTTTAGTAGGTAACTTTTTTCTAAATTACTGTAGTTCTGAGATTTGGGTTTAGAAAACAGTCTGGAGAAATGAGAGGAATAAACTTTCACATCTTTATTTTCTAGCTGAAAAAATGAGAAATGCCATGAAGAGGAGATGACTGCACATTCTAATGTCAATTGTAGCTGGTGTTTGAATCCATGCAGATGTATTTAGCACATATAAAATCATCTTCTCAGAACCTCAAAGTAAAAAAAAATTAAATGACTGTTACATTTCATTACTCTCAAGGCATTTTTCCAGATCTTCACAAATTAATGGTTCTAAAAGATAAATAACATCTGGTAACTTAATCCCCGCCCACCCCCTTAGTTATAGTGTGCTAATAGAGTGAACAGAGTATGTTTTCTAATTTAGCATAGACTGCTTGTTATGAAAAATAGTCAAGCTTACTCAAATTATAGATAAAAGGAAAATTCAGTTTTTAAATAAATGGATGGTTCTTAAGGCATTCAATTTCTATACTAATTTAATTTTGAATGAATTCAAATATATGCATAGGGAGATATTACCATATATACCAACATATTATTTAAATACTCACCTCATTTCATTTTATATTACACTAGGCACAATTAAGTCCAGATAGCACAGTTCATATGTTTTATGGTGCATTGAACTGGTAGCATATGAGAGAATCATGACCATTACTGCTGCTACTTCTAACAGAGTGGGCAGATAATAGCCCAATCTTCTCTCTTGATGACTCCTGCCTGACCAATGAAGATGAGGTAGTAGAAAATTGAATCATTTTTAAAAATGCATTTGTGCAAAATGGAGGGTTAACTATCAATTGAGTTTTGCTTGACAGAAAATGGCACTTTTGCCTTTGGGCATCTTTTTAGCCATAAGAACAATTTTGTATATAATTTCTTGATTTCATATGATGAAAACCAAGTTTTCTGAACAACAGTGTGTTTGTGTCAGGAGTATTATCATAAATAACTTCACTTAAAAATAGAGGAGATTATTGCTTTTAAGCTAATTTCTTGGGCTTGAATCTCCTCCTATGAAGAAAATATAACTGAAAAACACACAAAGGCATTTCCATAACACTGGATTTCAAAGAAAAAGTATTAAGTCTCTCAAACAATGCTTAGAATGCATCCCAGTTTACATGACGAAAACAGACTCACACTCTCAATAACTTACAAAATGTTTTGCATGTTGTAAATGTGTATCTACTTTCTCCTTAGCTAGCTTGTATGACAAATAAAACTTTTCTTAAGACCACGTATCAGTTGTAAAACATGAGAATTATCTGTATTATATATTTATTTTGCTTTGGAATTTTACTGACTTTACTGAGTTCCCCATTGTCTCAGCTTTATATAGGCTTACATAGATAGATAGATGATAGATAGATAGATAGATAGATAGATAGATATAGATTTTTTTGATGATCATATTAAGTCATTAAGAAAATAATTCTTTCATGTCAGGGATTACAAATATAATGTTAAAATTGGTAATAAGGGATATCAAATTGATAATAACTGTTTTATACCTACATGCATTTGAATTTATTTGAATCTGACATTGATTTTAAGATTTGCTAAGTTCTGCTAAGCACAAACACATTTTAAAATTAATTATAAGATGTGCTACTATTTTGAGTCAATGAAAATATAATTTATTTTAAAGTTAACCTTTTAAATTATAAAATATTAATTAATTCAAATAAGTTCCCCTGGTATGCATATATGTATAACTGTGAAAAGATTTATTGGGTCAGAAACCATCCTATCAAGTATTGGAATGAATCCAATCAAGGTGGTTTAAGTGAGTAATATGTGTATATCGATGCCATCGATTCATAAGTAAAAACAAAATAGTGCATTTTTTATGTAATTTCTTGTGTTTGTTAAAAGATTAGTCAGTCATGGGGAGTCCTGAAACATAACTTTATTTATTCCAAGGATATTATATCTAACTCTCTTTTGAATTTATTAGTTTAGCTAATCCAAGAGATAGCAGGGATAGTTCTTATGGGATGGAAAATATCAATCTGAGGATGCTTTCTCAAATTCAATGAAAGATATGTAGCATAGAGGACTCAGAAAATAAGGCCTGCATGTCCCTCCGATGTGTTGGGATTTCACACATGCATACAAGTCACTGAAAGATAAACACCAATGTGTTCAGACTTAAAAAATTACTTTTAGAAGAGCACTATTTTGACCATGTAAAATGATGACCTGTCTGGAGAGCAGTGATTACGGGCTAATTAAGAAACCATGATGAGGAGCTGCAATGTGCAGGGAGAATTTGTGATTGGGTCTTCTAACATCTCCATAACTTTGAGAGAGATTTTACATTTTGCTCATTTTTACTAGAGTATTGGAGAATATTTGAGTAGTCTGAAAGCAGCAGCAACCACGAAAAATCCCTGGGTTCCAGGATATGCCAAGTCACAGCAACCTTGCAGGACAGAGGAGAACTGCTCTTGTCCATTTCTAAGACTGCGACTCTTTAGAAAGTGGAAAGCTTCATCTTTCCCCTTGAAACTAAAAGGTGGTTTCAAACTGCTTACTTCAAGATTAGCGGCCAAACATGTAACCCTCATGCCACTATAGCTCCTATTTTTAAAATAAGAGACCATGATTTTGAAGTGACCTATCAAGATTCGCCTTTACTTTCATTACGATTGTTTCAGATTAAAAGTTAGCTCAGCTTTAATTAAACTAATATTCTTTATCTAACTCTTTATTCATTTGAATAATGATCAATTGCTTATTATTCTCTTCTGTTCTAATTAACTAAGATTGTTGCCTTCATTACTAGGAACTTAGACACAATTTATAAACACTCTGAAAATATCTCTTATGTTCAAAATAATCTCATGAATGACATTCTAAAGCTCTTTCCCTTTTTTTAATGGGCACTCTTGTTTTATTGCAGAGCTAGAAATATTGAAGATGTTTTCTTCATTTCATGTATCATTTAGTGTATTTATTTCAAACTATTTGTTGATGCCAAAAAATGGCTAATTATTCTCATAATTCTTACTGTTAATGTGATCAAGGACATTTTAATTTCCTTCCTTAAGAAATTCTAACTGATGAGGTAGATTAAAGCCAATAAGACTCAAAAATTGATCCAGAGAGAAACTTTTATTTTCAGTCACTAGCATAGTGTATAAGTCAGTTTTTTTACTGGATACATGGAACTTATCTTCTATTATAGCTCGAATTCAATCTGTTTTCTTTCTAATTGGAAACTCACAGCCTATTAGATATTCTACACGGGTAGATGGACACTAAAATGTCACTTACAAGTTGACTCAGCTCATTGCCATTGAGTCAATTCTGAATCATCATCAGTCTGCAGGACAAACTAGAATTTGCCCATTGGTTTTCAAGAAGGTACAACTTTACAGTAGCACATAGCCACATCTTGCTTCCATGAAGCACCTGGCGGTTTTGAATTGCAGACCTCATGGCTATTAATCCCATGTGTAATGGTCTATTCTACCAAGCTGGAAAGTAAACTTTTGTGGCAAAATATGCTGAAAACGATTTATCTTCTAGTCTTTCCCCTTAAACATTTATTAAAACAATTTCATAGGGAATATTCAAATCCTTGTAGCACTTTTAAACTCAACTTAGTCTGAAAAAATACATAGAGGGTTTTTTTTTATATCACCTGCATGTTGTATTTTTTTCCAATTATTTTATTGGGGGCTCTTATGACATTCAATATGTGATTTGTATCAAGCATATTTGTATGCATTTTGCCATATTTGTTTCAAAATATTTTCTGCTTGAGCCATTGGTATAAGCTCCTCTTTCCCCCTCCCTTTTTTATGAATTATTTTATTGGGGACTCATACAACTCCAATCACAATCCATACATACATTAATTGTATGCAGGCCACATTTGCACACTTATTGCCATCATCACTCTCAAAACATCCTTCCTCCACTTAGACCCCCCCGTTCCAGTTCCCCATATATCCCTTCCTTCCCCCCTCTTGAATCCTTAATAATTTACAAATTGTTATTACTTTTTCTTATCGTACATGGTCTGATATGTCCCTTCACTCACTTCCCTGTTGTCCGTGTCCCAGAGAGGAGGTTGCATGCACATCTTTGAAATTGGTTCTATAGATTTTTTTTAAGATTTTATAGAAGAAATGCTTAACCCCCTCAATCAATATAATGCTTACATATTTATTCAAGAACTTACCTGGCTGTAAATGAATTATTCCCAATATTTGTTCTCTGTCTCACAAGCTTCAAATTATCAGTCATTAACTCTAGTTAAAGTCACTTAAATTATCCTGCAGATGAAGATTAAGAATGAGTGCTCTTTGCTTATATACTGCCTCATTATCTCACATTTTGCATCTCTGACAAAAAAAATATAACTGTTATTCATATCAAAAAGGCAGCAGGTATTTTGCACAGGCTGTGGGGCAAGTCTTCTCACAAAGTGGGTCTCTAGGCTGCTTCTGAGAAATTCCTTTTCCTAAACTTCATGTCCCTGCATCCTCAGCTTCCCATTGCCTACAAGGACATTGAGTCCAGCCGCCACACAGGAGTCGCCTCCTCCAAGGTCATGGTCTTCAGACCGACAGGTAGGTAGAACCTAATCAGCTCATGCCTCTTCAATGCACATCCCTGTAGCTCCAAAAAATAAGCCTGTTGCTAAATAAGAGAAGTTGAACAAATGAATGGTGCCCTTCTTTTTCACACATATTGACATCTATTTTCACATAACAACATTGTGCTATTATGTGTTAGTCCGGGTAGACTAGAGAAACAAATTCATAGACACGCATATGGACATAAGGGAAAGGTTTATATACAAAAGGAATGCAACATTGAGAAAGCATTCCAACCCAGTCCAGTTCAAAGTCAGAAGTCTGATATTAGCCCATATGCCCGATACCAGTCTACAACATCTCTTTCCAACTTATGAAGTCACAGGACAGTGTGTTCAGAATCCTGGCACTGGCAGGGGTCTCCCCATGGCTCCTCGCTTCCAGGACTCAGGGTCCATCAACAGCATCCAGTGGTGGTAGAAGCAAGTCAGCACTGGCAGGGTTCTCTATGTGGCTTCACAGCTTCAGAGGTCTGGCTCCATCAGGGTAAGACCGTGTGGCTTCTCCTCCAGCTACTCAGATGCTGCCAGCTTGTCTTGTCTGTAGTTCATCATGTTGGAGACTGACTCCCAACAAATAAGGAGATGGCCTCTCATCTCCATGAAGGAAATCTCGTGAGATTCCCTAGAAGTCCCAGGAGAGAGCCATGCCCACTTGGAGGCTACTCTCCAGATTAACAGGCTAGACTCCACCCCTACATCTCAATCATGAAATTGACATCTCAAATACATGACCACCACAAACGTGATCACATAACAACTCGTGCCAACAAATGATATGTGGGCCGATAAACCAAGTGCACTACACCATGGACTTCTAAGGTTGGGAATCTTCACAGGAGAAAATGGACTCATCATTAGCCCATGGTGACTAAAAGATTATGTGGTAAGAGGAATCTTGCCATTGTTTCATCTGAATATCTGCTTGCCATTTACAACTCTTTTATTTCATTATACATCCCAAATGACAATGAGTGGTAGAATATCTACTTGACATATGCTAATTCTTGTGGCACTAACTGTCATGTGAATAGGATCATGTGAAGAACATACTTCTATAAGGTATCATGTTAGTTTATTGATGTTTTCAGATTAGAAATACTTACTAATTTTGTTAGTAATAAAATAAAAATGTACCCTATTCGCTGGACCATAAGACTCACTTTTCCAAACAGAGAAAAAAACGAGGGTGCATCTTATGGTCCGATGGTGTGACACCCCAGAACATTTGTTTATGATCCCATGTACCCACTTACTGTCTATTGCTGTTTACATGCTGTGGATTGCTGTGTGTTGGGGGGAAGTCCTGTCTCCTGGAGTCTCAATGTCAGTCAGGTCACATGATCAGCACAGCGTATGCCTCCTCTCATTTGGTAATGAAAGTGATGATGTTTCTTACACAACTGTTGAGTTTACAATGTTAAATATTACCGTATTTTGCTGTATTTTAATAAATATTTTAGTGTACTGGTACTATTTGGTTCAGAATACTTTTTTCTTGTTTTCCTGCTCTGAAAACCTGGTGTGTCTTATGGACAGGTGAGTCCTATAGCCCCCCAAAAAACCACAATGTTAATCTGTATTAGATATTATTTCTGACTGACAATAGTTATTAGAAATATGAATATTTGCTTAATAATAAGAAAAGAAAGGACATGCCTTTAAGATTTACAGAACAAATATACTCACAAATACAGTTTTCTATTTTGAGTATAAGTTGAAGCAATACACAAATTATGCCATAGTCAATATATAGCTAGTAAATAATAAACAGACTTATTTTTTCTTATAGAAGTAGAAAATATCTGCATAAACTTTACCTAGAATGAATATATATGTATATATATTATAAATTAAAATACATTACACATTCATTCTTTATATTCTTTTACCCAAAATTCTTAAATAGAGAAAGCTGAAGTTGTAAACTGCATAAATGGCGTGGAGGGCCATAGCTGAACCCTTGGGCTTCCATATGACCACAAAGTAGAGATCATATATACTCCCTGGTCCATCCTTCTTACCTAGTCTAACACCAACTCTTTCTTTCTCCCACAGCACTCTACCTCTGTGTGGGGTTCAATACTGAATTGCAATGGTCACACAGAAATTCCAGAAAACATGCACAGTTACATGAGTTTATTAGGAAAAGAAGGTAGCAGGGTTCCACAAACCAGATCAGAAAAATGGAGGGTACAGTCATGGCTCCACAGCAACCTCCACCCTCAGGCAGCAGCCAAAGCTCTCCCTAGTTCAGAGGGTCACAACCATGTGATTGCTCGGTCTCTGCCCCCAGAGACTAGGAAACCAGTCTGCTGCTGTATCTCCCAGTTTCAGAGTATCAGCAGTGTTCCTCTGTTGCTGGATGGACTCCATTCCTGTTTCTTTGTTGTTGAATGGACTCCATTCCTGTTTCTTTGCACTGTTCCCGCAGAGCCTTTCTGTGGCATCCTCTGGTGCTCTTTATTGAACAGCACTCATCCCAGACACAGATCTCTGACACGACCAAGAGGTATCTGACCCTTCTGCTGATCATCCTGAGGTTTCGCTGTGCACTTGCTTCTGAGGTCGCTCATTCACATACAGAGGGGTGGTTTCCGTTCTTTCAGGCTTCTTAGGAAATAAGGTGGTGACCTTGCTTTGTTTCACGTCCTTTATTAAGGTGGAGAATGAATCACACCTTAATCCTGTCAATTAGCATAAAGAGAACTCAGTCCAAAGATGGGATTAAAGCTACAGACACAGAGGCTAGAATATAAATATAGGGATTAAATAGAAGGAATACATTAAGCACTATGTCTCACAAACAAACAAACAAAGAAAAAATTATTAATGATAAACCTGTTGTGAATTTTCATGAGAATATTGATGGTCTTTAATTCAAAGTGCTTAAAGATAGGAGTTCTGAAATAGATTAATAAATGTAATTATTATTTTAACAAAACCTGCTAGAATCATATGCATGTTTGCATTCAATACAATCTATGCAGCCCCTTTGTTAACCCTTTCATGGAAAGTCTTCTTCCCTTTCAAGAGGAGCCCTCACAAGGTCAGCACTTAGAAACCACCAGCTAAGCTTTGAGGAAGTGACAAGGCTTTCTATTCACCTGTAGAGCTGTAGTTTCAGAAGTCACAGGGGAAATTCCCCCCAGGTCAGTTCTAGCCTTTCCTATGAACTGGAATTGACTAGCTGTTGATGACTTTGGGCTTATTTGTTTTTTGTCTACTTTTCCAAGCATGGCATGATTTTCCAAATACTGCTTTCCCTGAGAAAATGTCAAAAAATATTGAGATTAAGTCTTACACTTCTAACTCCCCAAACACATTCTGGCTAAACTTTCTCCAAGATAGAGCTGCCCTATTTCTGCAACCCAATCACACTGTGCAAGAGAGAGCTCCAGAGAGATTATCATCACCTGGAAATGCAAAGAGGGCAGTTCCATTTTGTCTTCTACATTGACTACACCCACTCAGTGACAGTGAACAGAGTCTGACTCATAAGGACCCAGCCTAGGTTTCCTAGGGTTGTCAATATTTAGGGGATCACAGAGTCGAGTGTGCCCTTCAGTGTAGCTGGGGAGTTGAGAGATGTGATTTTCTGCTCCTGTAAAAAGTACAATGTTGGAAGCTCACACGTTCTACGCTGTGCTACAGAGTCACTTTGCATGGGTGTCGACCTGATGGCAGTAAGCTTTTTGTTTAGTCTGAATTTAAGGGGTGCTTGTGGCACACTGGATGAAGCATTGCAATTCCATTTGCCAGGTGAGTGGTTCAAACCTACCAAGCCCTCTTGTGCTGAAAGATGAGGCTGTCGACTTCTATTAAGATTTTCAGAGTCCGCGATCCTGGGGAGCAGCTCTGCTCTGCCTCACAGGGTCACCGTGAGTTGGAAATGACTTGATGGTAGTGGGGTTTGGATCCTGCTTCACGGACTGACCTCTCTACCCGAAAGAAATTAAAGCCAACCTTGATTTGTGCAAATATAGCTGTTCACTTATGCTCTCTTTCAACCTGATCAAGTGTAACAGATGTATTGCTAATAGGAAACTGGAGCTGTGCCCTTCACATATTTGCATGAACAGATGAGCTTTCATAGGAAGTTTAAATGTTATACCATCAGCAATATCCTTATGACGGTTAGAAACACCATTTACAGATTAAATGATCACTGTGCAGCTCCTTACAAAGTGTTAGTTCAAAGTGAATTTGTATATATACATATATTATGTACATGCAAAGTCACCTTAAAATTACCCTTAATGACAAAAGAAAAGCTTACAAATAGAAGTTTTTTGAAATAATATTAAAAAATTATTTTATGCACCAGCAGTCATTTGTTGTTATTGGGTGCTATAGACTCCAATTTGTCCCGGAGCCACCCTGGGTGACAGAGCACAACAGTCCCATAGGCTTTCCTTGTCCGTAGTCTTTATCAAAGCAGATTCAGTAGGCCCAAACTAGACAATGCTTCAGTTAGCCATCCAGAATGTAACCATTGCTTCGCCAAGGCTTCTAGGTTTATTTACCAGGACTTATCTAATCTACTTAGAAGTCACTGGCATAAGCTGTTACATACTTGACTCCAACCCAAAGGCTTGGCTATTTGAAACCATTTATAATACTTCAACACAAAGGTCTGGTGATTTATGAAGAAAGGTCACCGCTTTCAAAATCTATGGAAAAGCTTTGTATACTTGGAATTATCTATATGTCAGAATTAACTGAATTGCAACCACCAACAACAAAAAGTTATCTTCCTTTAATTTTGTTCTGAGTTTCTCGTATATATCTTGTCAAAATTCGAACATCCTTATATGATTTTTTTAATAAAGAAAGTAATTCCTTAGGGAAAAAATTAAACAATGACTTTGCTATACATTTTAAAGTTTTGTTATGCCCTTTTCAAAATACATACCATAACAGAATTTTGTTATCTCATGGTTGTAGTCTGTTGCACAGATTCCTCTGTGTGTCACATTCCCACACTGGAACGAAGTCAAGTGTACATACATAATTTGAAGAGTGAATTCAAATGCTTGTTCAGGCTGAAAGCTGTATGCATTTAGATAAGAGGGTACAAGTAGCAGGAGAAAAAATAACCTTGGAAATTGCCTTCTATGTTTGCTAATTCAATATGCTTAGCAATTTCAAATAAACCCTATTATGAGTTTTCAACTTATCTTTAACATAAAAATCCAGAGAGAAGATGCTTATAGAATTAATGTTTTTGAAAAAGTTACTTGCCTGAAGTTACTTATTTTTATTATATTTTCAAAAATATTCTATTATAAAAGTATTGAAAGCAAGGAAAATATTCAAATCCAGATTTTTGTCATAATATATTGTGTATTATGTACATACTTATGAGGCATTATACATAAGTTATACGAATTTATTTTAGTTGAAAATATTTTTAAAAATCTGAAAAGTTTGAAGCAAAGTATTATGCAATAAATCAAAGCAATATTTTAATCAATGTTTCAATAGGATTTCTCTCTTCCTTTTAAAAAACTCATTAGTTGCTATTATTTTTAACTGTAACTGCAGCAGAATTTGTCTCTTTTATTTTTTAATAAATAAGCAAATATAGCTATGTGGTAGATAAATGATCTTAGTAAAGGACCACAGCCTTTTAAACTGCATGTCAAAATATAGTTGTTACAACTGAATTAGTACTCCAAAATTGTATGGAAACATTGTATTTATTTGTCAAATAAATATTCACATAAGCCAAACAAGCAAAAAATCACTCATATGGAGGTAACTTTTTTTTTAATTTTTTCTTTAAATTTTTTGGGGGCTCTTACAGCTACTACAATATTCAGTACATCATTTGTATCAAGCACATTTGCACACGTTTCCACATACATTTCCCAACATTTTCCACTTGAGCCCTTGGCACAAGCTCCTCTTTAAAAAAACAAAAACAAAACAAAAAATACCCTCCCCTTTCCCTTCCCCTCCTTTTTTTTTAATGAATCATTTTATTGGGGGGCCCATACAACTCCCATCACAATCCCTAACAACATCAGTAGTATGCAGGCCACTTGTACACACCCATTGCCATCATCACTCTCAAAACATTCTCCTTCCCTCCAGGCCCCCATTATCTGCTCCCTATATTACCCTACTCCCCCCCTTCCCCTTGAACCCTTAATAATTTACAAATTATTTTTTCATCCTGTACACTGTACAATGTGTCCCAACACTCACTTCCTTGTTGTCCATGCCCCAGAGAGGAGGCTACGTGTAGATCCCTGAAGTTGGTTCTCCCTTTCTTTTCCTCCATCCCTCCACCCCCCTGGTATTACCACTCCTATTACTAGCCTTGATGGATCATCTATCCTAAGTTTCCCATGTTTCCAACTTCACTGTACATCTCCTGGTCTAGCTGGATTTATGTGGTAGAATTGGAGTCATGATAGTGGGTGGGAGGCAGGATGGGGACTAGAAGAAGGTTGCATATTTCATAGCTCCTACCTGTATCTTAACTGACTCATCTCCTCCTTGTAACCCCTCTGCAAAAGGATGTCACCTCACCTATTGATGGGCTTTGGGTGCCCAATCTGTACTCCCCCTCATTAATAATAATATAATTTTAGCTCATTGATGCCTGACACTAGATCCCTTCACCACCTCATGAGCACACAGGTTGGTTTGCTTCTTCTGTGTGGGCTTTATTGCTTCTGAGCTGAATGGCCACTTGTTTACTCAAGCCTTTAAGTCCCCAGACACTATATCTTTTGGTAGCCGGGCAACATCAGCTTTCTTCACCACATTTACTTATGCACACATTTGTCCTCAGGGATCATATCAGGAAAGGAGCATGCAAAGTTATGCTTTTGAGTTCTTGAAGCCTGATATCTTGTCCCTTTGACACCTCATGATTCTACAAGCTAGTGTACTTCTTCCATGTGGGCTTTGTTGCTTCTGAGCTTTTTACTTTCAAGCCTTTAAGACCCCAGATGCTCCATCTTTTGATAGCCGAGCACCATCAGCTTTCTTCTCCACCTTTGCTTATGTACACATATGTCTTCAGTGATCATGTCGGAAAGGTGAGCATCTTGGAATGCCCATTTAATAGAACAAAGTGTTCTTGAAACGAGAAGATACTTGAATGGAGGTCCAATGCCCATCTTTTGTTCTACTACTAACCCTATAAGTAAACACATTAATCTCTTTCCCCATCCTCACTTATAAATATATGGCCCTATGTACATACCTGAATTTGAAACTATATAAATGTTCATTATCCCCCAGTTCCTTCCTCTATTTCCATTTGCTTCCCTCTTGTCCCACTATCATGCTCAATCTCCATTTGGGTTTCAGTGTTTTTTCTCTGTTACATTAGTCTTAATCAATTCCTATTGGCCTTCTCTCACCCACCTTGTCCCTGCATTTGTATCAATTGTCATTCCCTTTTTCCTAGGTTGGTCGACATCACCATCTTTCCCCCTCCTCCCCCTCTTCAATGTCCCCTACCCGGGAGCCATCAGTCCTGTCATTTTCACCTCCAACCTCTTTGTCCAGTCTATCTTGACTAGATAGACCTGTAGAGGTAGCAATATGCACAAGAAAGGTTTCCTAAAATGGAGCAACTTAAGCAAATAAAACAATGATAACAACAGCAAGAAACCCCCTCAATGTACTATATAATATGTAGCAGAATAATAAAAATAATAGCAATATAAGACCCTGTATAAAGTTCAAGTTCTGTAGTTGACCTCCTAGAGTGATCCCTGGTTCATTCGGATGGGGTTCCAATACCCTGGCCCCAAAGTATATCCTTGCCACTCCATCTGTGACTCTACACTCTGTTGCACACTCTTAGTGCTTTGCATTGGTGTGGTTGTGTCCAACAGGGTTTAATCTTGACCCCGCTTCTTCTTCCTGGCCTCGATAGGCCTTGGGTCTGCGAGGGTAGCCATATTTCTTAATGGGGCTGGCCATGCAGTCCTCTTTGTGCAGTAGCTGTTTTGAGTGGGATTATTGTCCTGAAGGCTCGGTGGGCCAGGATGCACGTCATTCTCTCTTCCTCCCGTTTCATTTGTTCTCATGTGCTCTGGTCAGGCTTCTCTCACTCCCCAAGCTTCAGCTTCAGTGCTGGCCTCCAAGGCAACTTCCTCTGGTAGAGAGGTGGCTGCCCCTATAGTTGGGGTTGGGGTTGGGGTTGTGTTCTCAGGTCCCTCCACTGCTTCTCCACTCCATGCTGTCGTGCTGCATTCACATGTTGGGTCTCTGGGTTTAAGTTTGGTCCCTCTTTCCCTGTGGAGAGATAACCAATACCCTCCCCTTTGATGGTTTAGTGCCCCCTTCCCTTTCTACACATCACCATCTGCCTCCCCTCCCCACTTGATGGTTACCATATGTAGCCTTAGATTTCATCTGGCCCCTGCCATATTACCTGGGACTTCTCCCAGGATTTTCTCTATAGAGTAGTTTTTCCCGATGCCCCTTTCCAATTTTAAAATTATTAATATGCTTACCTCAGCGCATTCATACTTGTACATGTCCTTTTGTGCTTGGCTAACTTCACTTAGCATAATTTCCTCTAGTTCTTCCCATGCAGTGACGTGCTTCATACGTTCATCACTGCTTTTCAGCGAAGCATAGTACTCCATTGCATGTATGTACCACAGCTTTTTAATCCATTCATCAGCTGATGGGAATATGGACTGCTTCCAACTCCTTGCAATTGTGAACTGTGCTGCGATGAACATTGGAGCACAGATCTTTGGTTGTGGATTGTTGCTTGTCTCTTCTGGGTATATGCTCAGCAGAGGAATTGCTGGGTCGTATGGTAGTTCAACTTCCATCTGTTTAGGTATCTCCAAATTGATCTCCATAGTAACTGTACATACATGCAGGTCCACCAGCTGTGGATAAGTGACCCTATCTCCCCACAGCCTCTCCAGCATTTGTTACTTTCTGACTTTTTGAATTGGGCTACCCTTGAGGGTGTTAGGTGGTATCTCATTGTTGTTTTGATTTGCATTTCTCTTATGGCTAATGATCGGGAGCATTTTCTCATGTACATATATATTGGCCTCTCTGATTTCTACCTCTGTGAAACTTCTGTTTAATTCCTTTGCTTAATTAACTGCCCTCAGTGGGCAGTTAGTTTTGCTCTTTTTGGAAGCTATCAGGGTATTGTAGATTTTAGTAATAAGACCTTAATCTGATTTGTCATTGCCAAAGGTGTTCTCCCAGTCTGTCTGCTCTCTTATTACTCTCTTGGTGTGTGGGGGTCTCGTCCAGCGAGACCCTCATGTGGGGACCTTAGGGAGCGACGAAACTGGATGAAGAAAAGACACAGAGACGTGGAGCAAGACAAGTGCTGATCAAACTCCATTTATTAGGGAGAAATAAACCAATTTTATAAGGAAAGCAAGCCTAGGCAATAAGCCAAGGCATGAAACATAGTTATCTTCAAAGTTAACAAGTGAAGGTCAGCACACCTGCAAGTCAGAGGATAATCAAAAATGCTCTATTCACTACCTATATCATCTTGTCAAGTCTCGAAGGCCAGGGCCATTCCTACAACCACCCTCTGAAGGAGGCCAGCTCTCCACAACTCAAGGTCTATGCAAAAGTTACAAAAGTAATAGACCACAAAGAGCTTAGGCTACGTGACTATAGCCAGTTCAAGCATGTCCGGGCTGGATGGCTCCGGATATTGGTGAATTCTTTCAATGTGCATAGGTGTTAAATATTTAGTATATCCCATTTGTCTATTTGAACCTCCTAGGTGTTTGTGTCTTTCCCTATTTCTGTTAGCTTATGTAGTCCTTATGCCAGTGTTCTCAGATTGTTTCCAATTCCCTCATTGATGGCCCTAATAATTTGGGGGTTTACTTCAAGGTCTGTAATCCACCTTGAATTTATTCTAGTGCATGGAGTGAGGTAAGGGTCTTGCTTCATTTTTCTACAGGTAGATATCCATTTTTTCCAGCACCACTTGTTGAAGAGGGCATCTGTTTCCCATTTGATACTTTTGGGGCCCTTATCAAAGATCAGTTGTCTGTATGCTTGTGTTTTTATTTCTGGATTTTCAGTTCTTTCCATTTGTCTGAGTATCTGTCATTATGCCAATACCGTGCTGTTTTGACCACTGTGGCTATATAGTATGTGCGAAAGTCAGGTAGGGCAAGCCCTC
>PVJH01007926.1:58344-88978 GCA_004026705.1 Nesogale talazaci | reverse complement strand
ACTCAAAGTTAATACTTATGGACCTAAAATAATGGTCAATTCTTTAAAATCACCAAATAATAGAGTTTGAAAATTATTCCAAAGACAATACATTATCCTGCTTGTGTATAGAATGAATCTTTCATTATCTCATTGGTCCAGTGGCTGCATCATATTAGGCCTGTTTTCAGATTGCTTATAATAATCTATCTGAAGAGATAGCTTATAGTAATCTACCAAATGTATTTCACTCAAGGGACACTATAACTCATGAGGGTGAGATGAGTTGTGGCATGTCATCAAGGACATCACACATGAAGAAACCAAGAGGTCATCACAAGAAATGAATCCGAAGGGACTCTTCAGTGAAGACTAGCTAAAGTGAAAGAAGAAATGAGGAGGCAATCAAATGATGAACAGAAGATCTCAAAGGACAAGTTGAAAAGACAAATATAGTGATACAATCATCTCAACCCCACTTCAATTTGAGAACATCCCCCCCCCCTTTCCTCATGGTCTTTAGGATGATTCATGCAATAACAGCCCATTCTATACTCCCTCTTCCCGCTCATCTTCATTAACAGCCCATTCTATACCCCTGCTTCATGCTCATCTTCATTAGTTAACTCTTTTTTTTTGGCATCACTGCCCTCTAGTGGGAGTAGGAGGCCAATCCTTGCTCCTGGAGAGCTGCTGCTGGATTTGAACTGCCAACTCAGTGGGCCACAGTGCCACACACAACCATTATGCTACTGGGGCTCAGCCCATTAGTTAACTCTTGACATTTCTTTTCCCTCCATATCCCCCACCCCCATCTGTATTCCCTATGTCACCTTGTATCCATTATTATCATTGGTCCTCCACTTCTCCTGTGCTTCACAGCTGGGAGACCCAACAGAAAACAATACAAAACAAAATCATGCTAAGGTGGTAAGGATAAAAAACATAATGGTATACAGACAAAAGTGCTAATAATGCACAAGAAGGAAAAGATTTCCAATAATAATAACCCAGGAAAGAAATTTCTGTCACGGACCCAGTCAGAGATACTTGCACCCAGAACAAATTCAGGTCACGTCTATAGGGTGGTCAACTAGCCAAGTGATTCAGCATAATCAACTGCCTGGTAGTAAGGCTGTTTGGGCTTCTTTCCCGTGGCTAGAGTGGATCTGGCAGTGGCTCAGTCTGACTAGATACTCTGCAGATGGGCTTGAAACTCACGGCCCCTCATAGCCCTCCACAAATTGTGTGTTCATAATTTTTGGTCTTTTCTTTTTAACCATTTAATTGGTGGCTCATACAACGCTTATCACTATCCATAGCTCCATCCATTGTATGACAAGCACATATATACATCGATTGCCATCATTCTTAAAATGTTTGCTTTCTACTTAGTCCTTTGGTATCAGCTCATTTTTCCCCTCCCTCCCTTCTCCCCCATCCCTCATGAACCCTTGATAATTTGTAAATTGTTATTATTTTGTCATATCTTACACTGGCTGATGTCTTCCCTTCATCCATTTTTCTGTCGTCGGTATCCCAGGGAAGAGGTTTTATGTAGATCCTTATAATTGGTTCCCTCTTTCTACTCCACCTTCCCTCCACCCGCCTCGTATCATCACTCTCACCACTGATGCTGAAGTGATCATTTGTCCAGGATTCCCTGTTTCTGGTTCCTATCTGCAGCAGTGTAAGGTAGAATTGGGATCATGATAGTGCAGGGAGGAAAACATTTAAAGAACATTTAAAGAACTAGAGTAAAGTGACAGACTTTTAAACAATTTGACAACGTCCTGTGGCATTTTAAAATTAAAGTAAATCTATTACAGTACAATTTTTACATTCCATGACAATTTTTGGTTCCATATAGACCAAATTTTTAATCAAGGAACCCCCCCCCCCTTCCTGGTCAATGGTGTCCCGCTTACAATCTGGTCACTTTAAACTAGAGGAAAGTTGCATGTTTCATCATTGCTACACTGCACACTGACTGACTCATCTCCTCCCAGCACCCTTCTGTAAGGAGATGTTGCAGTACCTACAGTTGGACTTCGAGTCCTCAATCTGTATGCCCCTCATTTGACATGATATATTTTTAGTTCTTTGAGGGTGGAAACCTGATCCCTTCTACACATCCTGGTCACACAGGCTGGTGTGCGTATTCCATGTGGGCTTTGGTCTTAGGCCTTTCTCCTCACCACATTCGAGATTTGTCATTGTCATCTTTGGATCGCACAAGCTGGTGTGCCTTTTCTCTGTGGACTTAATTGAGTTCTTGCTTAGATGGCTGCTTGTTTGAATACAAGCCTTTAAGACCCGAGACCCATTCCAATTGACAGCCAGGCACCACCTGGCTTCTTCTCCACACTTTGCTGTAGCCCCCTTGTCTTCGGTGATCAGCTCATGTAGGTGAGTATCGAGCAGGGCCATGATGTAAGAACTGATTGTTCTTTAGTTGGAGCTAGGATGCAGTGTGAGCCCAGAACTCATTCCTGGGTTTATACATTCAAAAAAATGCTATAACTTTTAAGCCGATACAGATCCTTCCATAAGTTAATCATTACTTGTTTCACTGAATATACAGATATGTGACTTTGTAGATCCGAACACGTTATAGATAACTTTGAGATGGATGGGCATTCCAGCGCACTTAATTGTGCCTGCAAGGAATAAGAGGCAACTGTTCAAAATGAAAGAACCAAAGGGATGCTGCACGACTTAAGGTCAGCAAAGATGTGTGTCTTGGTTGGCTCCCTTCACTGTCCTGAGTCTGAATGCTGAGTGAGTCTGAGACACTGGAGTATAGGAAGAAACACAGAGGATCATGATCGGAAGAAGACTCTGTAACAACCTGCAGCAGGCAACTGACATCACCTTGCTTGAAGAAGGTGAAGAAGACTGGAAAGACTACAGCCTTCATCAGGTATGACACCTCCACATAAAGAGAAGGAAAATCCCCAGAACAGGACCGATGAGTCACAACAAAGAGGTGGAAATTGTCAAGGATTTCACTTTACTTGGACCCACCGTTAATGCCCATAGTAGTAGCAGTCCAGAAATCAAATCCTGCATTGCACGGGGTAAATTTGCTGCAAAATATCTCTTTAAAGTGTGAAAGAGCAAAGATAACACGTTGAAGATGTCTCTAACTCAAGGTTTGGCATCTTTCTGTTGCCTTACATGCCTGTAAAAGTTGGAAAAGGAAGACCAGAGAAGAATTGACTTGTTGGTAGAGAATACTGACTCTGCCACCAACTGCCAGAACAATGAACAAATGTGTCCTTGAGGAAGTACAGTTGGAATGCCCCTGAGGAGGATGATGAGACTTCGTCTCAGGTACTTTGGTCATGTTATATGGAGGGACCAGTCCCTTGAGAAGCACTCAGTGCTTGGTAAAGTAGAAGGATGTTGAAAAAGGGCACGTCCCTCAGGCTGAGCCCCAGTGGCGTCGAGGTTGAGTTTGGGACTGCAGCCCACTGGTGGTTCAAATCCAGCAGCAGCTCTCCAGGAGCAAGGATGGGCCTCCCACTCCCACCAGAGGGCAGTGATGCCCCCCCCCCCGAAAAGAGCACATCCCTCATTGTGACAGATTGGCACAGTGGCTGCGACCATGGGCTCAAGCAGGTCAACAGTTGGGAGGATGGTGCAGGACCTGGCAGTACATACAGTCGCTACAAGTTGCAACTGATATGACAACACATCACCGCAACATGCAAAGCAGTTTGCTATTGTTTCATAATTGTTACTTAAAAAATAGCAACACATCTGAAGAGATTAAGTATGGATAAGGTTGATCTTTTACAATATGACTAAATAGTAGATCTAGATTCATTTTTCTTCATTCCCACCCATTGCGAGTGAGTTCATCCAGCCTCATAATGTCCCTACAGAACAGAGCAGAACTGCTCCTTAAGACAAATGGGACTTGTGCTCACTTAGGAAGCACGTATACGAAGACATATGGGACTTAATTTTTTTTAAATAAATCATTTTATCAGGGACTTTAATAGCTCTTTTAACAGTCCATACATACATTGCATCAAGCACATTTGTACCTATGTTGCCATCATCATTTTCAAAACACTGTCTACTTGAGTCCTTGGTATAAGCTGCTTCCCACCTCCTCCCCCACTCTCTTACCCTTGTGAACCTGTGTTAGTCTGGAGACTAACACAAAGAGATTAGAGATTAGAGAACATGGAAATTAGAGAAACAAAATCATAGACACGCATATGGATATAAGGAAAAGGTTTATATACAAAAGGAATGGGACATTGAGGAAGCCTCCCAACCCAGTCCAGTTCAAAGTCATAAGTCCAATATTAGTCCATTTGCCTGATACCAGTCTATAAAGTCTCCCTCACAGGCCAGTGGGTACAGAGTCCCAACACCTGCAGGGGTCTTCCCATGGCTCCTTGCTTCCAGGGCTCGGGGTCCATCAACAGCATCCAGTGGTGGTAGAGGCAACTCAGCACTGGCAGGGGTCTCCACCGGGCTTCTCCAGCTTCAGAGGTCTGGTCCCATCAGGGTAAGGCCATGTGACTTTTCATCTGGCTCCCCAGCTCCTCGGATGCTGCCATCTTGTCTTTTCCATAGTTCGTTGTCTCTGAGACCAGCTCCCAACAACTGGGGAGAAAGCTTCTCATGTCCATGAGGGAAATATCATGAGAAGTCCCAGAAGTCTCAGGAGAAAGCCATGCCCACACGGAGGCCTCATTGGCTACTCAATGGCTATCTCCAGATTAACAGGATAGACTCCATCCTTACATCTCAATCATGAAATTAACATAAGCACATGACCGCCACAAAACCCTTGGTAAATTGTTATTTTTATTTTCATATTTTATACCATCTGCTAAGACATAGAGGACTTAATTTTCCTATCTTCCAATAGTTTGACTTTCAAGAAGTTTGACTTCTTGAGCTATTGTCCAGGAAGTACAATGATATTTTTGATGATTCAATCCTCCAATATACAAAACCATACATATGTATATATATTTATTATATACCTACGATAAATAGACAAGATAGGATACCTCACGGTTTTTTTTTTTTTTTTTTAGTATATGTGCTGCTGCAGTGAGCACACCTCAGGGTTTGTTTTTTAATGTGTGGGAAATAATTTTTCCATAGTAAATTTGCTTTCACAAGTTCATTTGATGCTTGTGTATTTATGTTTCTCCCTTAGTCTCACTGCATGAGGTATAGCTCTCAATCATTATTTCTAGTGTATGAGTTAGACATTTGAAATTGTGTGGTCTTGGAAACCATGAGGCAGAGAGGAAGTCTTTCAAACACAAAGTTCGTGACACACAGTCGCGTCAGGTCATATCCTCTCAATTTTGGTAGCCAGAAGAACTGCAGGGATCTGCTTCCTTCTCTCATGAAAAGTTCCAGGAAAACACTTAGAACACAGTCTCTGATTCATCAAAGGAAACTGGGTTGGGAAGTATGCGGTTTCCCTGGAGGTTTATTGCTTGTGACACTAATGCGTAAGTATGCATATCCAGTAGTTGTGAGCCAAGGACATGGAAATTCTCCATGAAACTATCAGGGAGGCAGCATTGCTAACTCTTCCTTATGCTTTTGGTATTCTAGATGTGACTGCATGGTTCTCCCGTCTCTGCATAGCAGGTCTCACAGCTGTCTCCTTGGGATGTACCCTGAGTTGAATGAAATATACTTTAACCACTTATACCCACTCTTTATTTTCTCATTTAGGGATACTCTCCTCCCCAGATTCTGGTTGTCTCATGTTGGAGAGCATCTTATTTCTGAGATATAATGTGTTTCCTGGGGGATGGAAGCACTTGAGTATAAAGTTATTCTTACCCTATCATCTTTGTACCCTAGTTTCTCATCACTGTCACTATGCTTTTCAATCTGTTTCCTGTATCACTTTTCACCACTGTCTGCTTCGCTAGCATGGTGAGGTTTACAGTTGTATGCCTACACTCAGATTAATAAAGCAAATACGTTCATGAGGCCCTAACAGACACTGTGCGATAATTTTATTTTATTAATTGATCATTTTACTAGGGGCTTTTACAGATATTACAACAATCCATGAACTAATCCCATAAAACAACTTTGTATTTTTTTTCATCCCACCAAACAACTTTGAACACATGCTGCCATCAACATTTCCCAAAACATTTTCTTTACTTGAACCCCTCAATATCAACTTCTCTTTATTCTCTCCCTCCTCTAGCCCATGCACCACAATTTTCTCACATGCTTTAAGCAACTTGTTTCTAGACTCTCTGAAAATAGAGCAGATACCCCACAAATAGCTTACATCAAGCAAATGGTCATTTAATCCAACCAACAATTAGAGAACCTTTACTAAACCTGTCTGTGTTGTCATTTTTCTGAGCTGAGACGGTGGAAACATCCTCAGAGAAGATGGGGACATCAGTGAAGAAGAGGAGACTATTTATCCAGCTGCATCCCTATCAATGGGAAAAGATGACCCTTTCTATTCCTGTCTTGGATGATTCCGAGTCTTGGAAACCACAGGGGCAGTTCTACTCTATAGGCTCCCTAAGAACCAGCAAAGACTAGGTAGCAGTGAGTTATCCCTGTCCATGAGCCTTCTGACATGCCTGTAAAAGTTGGACAAGGAAGTTGGAGCAGGAGTTACGCATGGGCAGAGAACAAATAAATAATGTATGTCTTCAGATTTTTCCATGTAAAGTTAAATTATATCCAGCTGTCCCAGCTGTTTTCATTTCCCATTTGAATGTTTACTATTTTGCTGAGCTGGGAAAGCAGCTGTTGAGTGTTGCATGTATTTTTTTTAAGGAACTTTTTTCTGTGCTTTATAGCTAAAGAATCAGAACTGTTGGGAGGCTAGAGACCATGTCTGACCTTGGTGAGCACCACATTTCCAGAGTTCAACACACTACTTTGCACTTGGTAGTTGTTCAGCATATTTTGTGGGAATAAGAAAGATCACCGTTTTCTGAACTGATAAAGAAATTAATGATGTCTATGATGCAACTGGCACTATGTCAAGGGCAAAATATGAAATTACCTTTTTGTTGCATGTACACATATTGTGCATTATATAAGTAAAACATTTTAATCATTAATTTACTTAATTTTTCTTAAATTTGTTTGAACCTGAGGGCTTTACCACAGGTGCATTTAGAGCATTTTGTTTCTGTTGCAAGGCAGAAAGATACTTGGATTATAGTGCTTCATCTTTTGAGGCTTTGTGCACATCATTTGTTTTGCTCTGATTGACCAATTTCATATACTTCAAAATTGAAAGCATATAGGAAGTTTTCTTCCCTACCTTGACCCTCAGCACATATTTCCCCCCACAGCTCTCTGTTATTTGAGTGAACTGAGACTCATGGCAACTTTATAGGATAGAGAAGAATTGCCCCCCTGGGTCTCTGAGGCTGTCCGTCTTTATGGGAGCAGAAACACTCACCTTTCTCCCACAGAGTGACTGGTGGTTATGAACTGCTGACCTTGACCTTTACCAGTCCCATATGTAATCCTCCATGACCTCAGCGCTCCTCATCCTATTGTTCACAGTTGCTTATGTCCTTTCCCAAAGATAACGATGCTTTTGAAATTGCACAGTATTTAATACTACATCAATACTTATGCAGCTTCCTTAATCCCTTTTGCTAATGACATTTTACCCCATGACATGGAGCTACCACAATTTAGCAACCCTTATTAATGAACATCTAAATTATTTCAAGCATTCTGCTCTTAAAAACAGTAGCATGAATAACTTCACATGTCATTTTACAGCTGTGTATTTTATTGGAATAAATTCCTAGATGTGTGTGGTAGTCATGTACTCACTCTTGTGTCAATTTCATGATTGGGAGTGTAGGGGTGGAGTCAGTCTGGAGATAGCCAGTGAGACCTCTCTGTTGGCATGACTTTCTCCTGAGAAATCTGGGAAATCTTGTGGAATATTTTCCTTGGAGATGAGAGACACAAGACTCAGTCCTTGGGAGACATTTATAGCTGACAGGACAACATGGTAGCATGCTAATAGATGCTGAGTCCTGGAAACTGGAGGAGCTGAAGGAGAAGCCACATGGGCTTACCCTGATTGAACTGGACCTCTGATGCTGGAAAAGGCACTTAGAGTTCCCTACCAGCTCTGAGATGCTTCTACTACACAAGACTATGCACCCACTGACCTGTGATTGTCCTGACATAGTTGCATGTGCTTTGTGAGTCTGAAGAAGGCTTTATAGACTGTTATTGGACATATGGGCTAATAACGAACTTACGTCCTTGGGCTCGAATGGGTTGGGATGCTTTCTCAATATTCCATCCCGCTTGTATACAAACTTCTCCCTTATAAACATGTGCATGTTTATGAATTTGCTTCTCTAGTCCACCTGGACTAACACAATGTGTTCCTGCTATATGAAAGTTACATGGATTTATAATTTTGATAGATACTTTCTATCTTGCCTAAAGGATAGATTTCAATAATAAAAAGAATCAGTTGAACAAATTTTCTTTTTTTTTTTGGTGGGCATCACTGCCTCTGGTGGTCCCGGGCGCTACTCAGCCGCCGTTGGATTTGAACTGCCAAGCCCATGGGCTGCAGTTCCACACTCAACCATTTACGCCACCGGGGCTCAGCCCTGAACAAAATATTTTATAAGTTTACATTTTGTATTCTGTAATCATATCCTAAATCATTGATTCCTATAATCTTTAGAATTAATAATTGACCATATCAGTAGAGTAATTTAAAAAGTGTCGAGTGCTTTGTTCGTAAAGTATTCAGAATTCACCATCTTGAGAGTGTTAGGATAATTTCTCAAAAAATTTTAATGTTATTCCTATTCAATTTGGGGGGGGGGTGAAGGAGCACTTGCAATGACCAATTGCTAGTATTCATATCTTGTAAATGATAAAATACCACCCCAATACTTTCCTTTTGTCTTGCATACACTCTTTTCATTTCTTTATTTTTTTCCCTCACTTTTTCCTTACCTCCTGAAAGACTGGAAAAAGCATGGCATTTTCACTGTTATAACTGGTGGGACATTCAAATGACATAGGATGTTGATATTATTATGGAGAGAGAAAGAGAGAGAGAGGAGAGGACAGGAGAGGAGAGACTGGCTGACTTAACTCTTCATAATTTTTTGACATGCCCTAAAATATTTTAGTCTTAATGGAGACTGCCCAGCCATTGTTGGATGGAGATATTCCTGCAAATGGAATCTTTCTGGGCAGATGAATGTCTCCCTGGGTGTGGGTGTGGGGGAAGAGGACTGGGCTTCGTAAGCAAATGCTGAGCCCCAACCCAAAGGATAAGATGCAACAGTGAGAGAATGATGACACCATCCCTCCATGCCTTTGCCATCAAGTTGATTCCCACTGACAGCGACCCTATGTAATGTTTCTAAGGCTGTAATATTTCCTAGGAGCAGAGAGCCTTAAGATGTCCCCTCACAGTGACTGATGGGTCTGTGCGACTGAAACTGTGGTTATCAGACCAACACATAGCCAATTATGTCATTCTTTGTATAGGAAATAGAGGACTAGAAGTAAGATGATAAGAGTATACAAGAGCCAACAAATAAACAGCCTTGTCACCTTAGTTGCTTCCAATTCATAATGACCCTCTGAAAATAGGCAGCCACTTAATAAAGAACTTTCTTAATTTTTTTTTTATTATTATTAGTTCATCATTGCTCTCTCATGGCTGTGGGACCTACCCAGCGCTGCTCCTGAGAGCCGCAGCTGGATTTGAACTGCCAAGGCCACAGGCTGCAGTTCCGTACTCAACCACTTACGCCACGGGGGCTCAGCCCTTTCTTAAATTTTTAAGACTTCTAATATTGGAGACTGACAGGAGGTTCTTGCAACCTCTCTGGATTAGCAGTAGAGAGGTTGACTCAGCAGTCAGAGTTGCCTAATCCAACATTTGTTGACTATGAGACCCATCCGTGCCCATAAACAGCTAATTCCAATCCACATTAGCATTTTGCTACAATCTTTGGTCTTATTGTAGTACTAGGTAGGGCTTTCTACCACTTTTCATATCAAAGCACTCAATGCATCTGATATTATGTGCTCTAGTCTCACCAGTGTTTAAATTACTCCTGTCTTGCACATGAGAAATTGAATATTGTGAGATAACTCAAGAAACAGCAAAAGAAAAATATAGCTTGAGTCAGAATGAGATTATGAACACAACACTCTACACTGCTACTTTCTGTCATTAAATTATGTCTTCTTCAGAGCTGAGGAAACTGATGGTGCTCCGCCACCAAACGATAAAGCAGCTGTGATCTTAAAGGCTTGAAGGTGAACAAGTGGCCATCCAGCACAGAATCAGCAAAGCCCACATAGAAGAAGTGCACCCACCTGTGTGATCATGAGGGGTTGAAGGGAGCAGACAACAAACATCAAAGAACAAGGATTAAATCAGTAAGAATGAGGGGGAGAGCAGGGTGGGGACCCAAAGTCCACTTGCGGGCAATTGGACACCCCCTTACAGGGGAGTCATGGGGAGGAGATGGGTCAGTCAAGGGGCAGTGAGGTAGCATTGGAGCATAAAACGTTCCTCTATTTCCTGAAGGTTTCCTCCCCCCGACCACCATGGTCCCAACTCTTCCCTGCAGTTCCAGCAGGACTGGAGGAGGTGTACGGGCAAAGATTGGAGCTGGAAACACAGGGAACTTGGGGTGGATGAACCCTTGGGGTCAGTGGTGGGAGTGGAGTTGCCAGATGTGTGGAGGCAGGGTGGGGTGGAGAGAGGAAGCCAGCTATGGGGATCGGCACACTGTCTCCTATCTGGAGGACGGACGTAAGAAGGAGTGGGCAGGGGAAGATGTCAGGCAGTGTAAGATATGACAAAACAATAATGATTGCAGAGTAATGAGGACTGAGGGGAAAGGGAGGAAGGTTGGAGGGGGAAGAAAGAGAGGCTCATATCAAGGGCTCAAGTGTAAAGGCAGATGTTGGGAGAATGTTAACAAGGGCAGGCAAGTAGGGGTGCTTGGCACAGTATATGTAACTATGTATGATGAAACGTGATGTATGAGCTCCCAATAAAATGATTAAATAAAAAGTAATAAAAAAGCAAAAAAAAAAAAGAAAGCAAATGCTTTGGGAATGATGAAGGCAGCAGGCATGTGAAGGTGTTTGGCACAATATATGTATGTATGGATTGTGATAAGTGATGTATGAGTGCCCAATAAAATGGTTAAAAATAATGCAATAAATAAAATATTAAGCATTTAAAAATAAATTCAGTCTTATTATGAAAAATGTTTTCTCTCCTTGTTAAAGTAACTGTGATAAAAGCAGCATGCTTTTTTATGTCAGCATTTTGGCTCATGAAATCTTTTCTATAAACCATTTCTTGTTGGGTCTACAAGTCTGTGTGTATTTTGGCATGGAATCAAACATGTTAGCACCTACTGCATTCAGAAGAACCCTTCATGGACACTGAGATATTTAGGATATAAATGGATAACAATTGAGGAGAATGGAATGTTAGAAGTGCTATATTAACTTGGAAGACTACAAAAATGAAATTTTGGTTTTTTGCAACTTGTGATTTTTCTATATAAGTGTTTAGTGGCATTTCATTGTATTTTTAGAGAATCTAATTTTTAAGGCTAATATCACTGTGCATGCTCATTTCAATACACAAAATCCAAACCAAATTCATTGCCATCAAGTAGACACTGTCTCCCAGCACGATCACTGAAGACAAAGGTATGCACAAGCAAATGTGGTAAAGAAAGCTGATGGTGACCACCTATCAAAATATATAGCATTTGGGGTCTTAAAGGCTTGAACAAGTAGCCAGCTAGCTGAGAAGCAACAAAGGCCACATGAAAGAAGCACCCCAGCCTGTGTGATTATGAGGTGTTGAAAGGATCAGGTATCAGGCATCAAGGAACAAAAAAAATAATATCATTGTGAATGAGGAGGAGTACAGATTGGAGACCCAAAGCCTATCTGTAGGCAACTGGACATATCCTTACAGAAAGGTCACAGGGAGGAGATAAGTCAGTCAGGGTACAGTATAGAACCAATGAAGCATACAACTTTCCTCAAGTTCTTTTTTTTTTTTTTTTTTTTGGGCATCACTGCTCTCCGGTGGTGGGAGTAGGAGGCCCAGCCCCACTGCTGGAATTGAACCTCCGTCCCAGTGGGCCGCAGTCCCGTGCACAACCACTACACCACCGGGGCTCTTTCCTCAAGTTCTTAAATGATTCCCCTCCCACTCCCCCACTATCATGATCTCAATTCTACCTTACAAATCCAGTAGACCAGAGGATATACACTGATATGAATAGGAACCAGAAACAGGGAATCCAGGACAAAAGATCCCGCAGGACAAGTGGTGACAATGGTGATACCGGGAAGATGGGGTAAAAGAGGGAACCAATTACAAGGATTTACATATGACCTCCTCCTCCGGGGACAGACAACAGAAAAGTGGTTGAAGGGAGATATCAAACAGTGTAAGATATGAAAAATAGTAATAACTTATAAATGATTAAGGGCTCATGAGGGAGGAGAAGCAGGGAGGGAGGAGAAGGAATGAGGAGATGATACCAAGAGTTCAAGTAGAAAGCAAATGTTTTGAGAATGATGAGGGCAACAAATGGACAAATGTGCTTGACACAATGGATGAAGGTGTGGATTATGATGAGTTGTATGAGCCCCCAATCAAATGATTTTAAAGTAGATGCTGTCTCATGACACTACAGAGCTGCCCTCATGGGTTTCAAAGACTATAAACATTTATGGAAGTTGAAAGTTCTGCCTTTCTCCCACAGAGCTGCTGGAGATTTCAAACTGCTGACCTTACTGGTAGCAACCCAATGCTTAACCCACTCCGCCACCAGCGCCCTGTCTTTAACAAGACAGTAGCATGTAATGGAGAGAGAATGGTACTGGGGAATCAGGTGGAAATCTCTATCACTTTCTAGCGATCTGACTTTAGACACATCATTTCGCATCTTCACACCTCTGGCTTTATCATCGCTACCATGAAGAACAATATTTGTAATTGATAATTTGTGCTCACTTCGGTCACAGACAGCATTGCATTCCCCAAAGACATGTGTTGAATTCTTGATCCTTATAGCTGTGGAGGTGACCCTGTTAGGAAACTGGACTTTTTGTTTATTTTTATGCTACAAGTGTCATATGTGTGTGGAGTGGATTCTAAATCTAATCACTTTTGAGTTACAAGATGAGAAATACACACACACACACACACACACACACACACACACACACACACCCTGAGAGCCTTGTCTCCAAGCCAAGAAACCAAGGAACATAGGAAGAAGCCATTGATTTCTAGATTCCAGGGTTGTGAGAAAATAAACTTCTGTTCTTTAGTTATCCACTTGTGGTATTTGTGTCATAGCACCATTAGGTAACTAACACAACCGTTTCTTACAATGTCGACCTATAGCTGACCAGAAAACAAAAGAATCCCAAATCCATTCATGTAGAGTTGATTCTGACTTATTGTGCCCCTACAGGGCAGAGTAGAACAGCTCCTCAGGGGCTCCTGTAGACCTTTACAGGAGAAGACGGACTTACCTTTCTCCTGCCAAGTGACTGGTAGATCTGTTCTTCCAACCATTTGGTTAGCAGTCCATACCTTAACTCACTGCACCACCATGTTAATTTCCTCTTCTGGAACCAACAGATTCATTCCAGAACGGATATTAAAAATACCCCTGAAGCTAAACTCAGTGTCATTGAATCAGCTCTGATTCATAATGACCTGCTAGGGTAAAATAGAACTCCTGTGGGTTTCTGAGCCTGTAATTCTTTATCAGAGTAGAAAGCCTGATCTTTCTCCCAAGAAAAAATGTAAGGCAGGTGTATTTGGGATTTGACCCAATACTTTCTATTAGCAGTCTGAGAATAAAGAATTCCCACCTTCTTTTTTCATGAGAGGCATTTAGAGCTAATAAAATACATGCTTTCTTTTTTGTATTTCCATATGTTATCTCTTAATCATCTGTAGGATTGATTGGTGGTCTGAAATGTATTGACAAAGTGAACAATGTTGTGAGTGTACTATCACTCATGGTGTTATGTTATGTATAGTGTACCATAATGAAGCAAAAACAAAAAAAGCAACCAGCAGAGTCTTTCTTAAAAAACATAATTTTTATAGATCCCTTTTTAAAAAAATCATTAAACAGGGTAAAGACAATGACATTATCTAGATGAGGGAGACCGTCAGCATGAAGCCATAATTGTGTTCAAGGGGAAATACCATTCCGCTGAAGAAAAAAATTCAGCACATTGTCAAAGCCAGTGGTTTCAGATAAACAATTTCTGTTTATCCCTACTTAACAGGTGAACCCACAGAAACAAAAATGGCTGAAAATTTGGATCATAAAAATATGTTTAGAAAACTCATATACTTAAGAAAAACTATTAGGTGCAGAATTAATAATGAACAACTGACAGTAATATGTGTACATCATGAGGGATTTAAAAAGTTTGTGATACATGGATGAAGCACACCAGTCAGTGTGACCACAAGGTGTCAACGGAATCAGGTATCAGGCATCAAGGGACTAAAAATTTTATTAGTGTAAATGAGGGAGAGTACAGATTGGGAACCCAAAATCCATCTGTAGGTAATGGACTTCTCTTTACAGAGGGGTCAGAGGGAGGAGACAAGCCAGTCAGGGTGCAATATAGCACCAATGAAACATACAACTTTCCACTAGTTCTTCAATGCTTCGTCCTTCTCACTATCATGATCCCAATTCTACCTTACATATCTGGTTAGACCAGAGGATGTACACTGGCACAGAGAGAAGCTGTAAATATAGGGACTCCAGGACAGATGATCCCTTCAGGACCAGTGATGAGAGTGGTGATACCAGAGGGTAGAGGGAAGGTGGGCTAGGAAAGGAGGAACTGATCAAGGATGTATATATAACCTCCCCCCCTGGGGTATAGTCAGAAGAGAAGTGGGTGAAGGGAGACAACGGACAGTGTAAGAAATGACAAAATAATAATAATTTATAAGATATCAAGGGTTTATGAAACAGGAGGGCAAGGAGGGAGGGGAAAAATGAGGAGGCGATACCAAGGGCTTAGATGGAAAGCAAACGTTACGGGAATGATGAGGGCAGCAGATGTACAGATATGCTTGACACACAATGAATTCATGTGTGGATTGTGATAGGAGTTGTCTGAGCCCTCAATAAAATGATCAAAAAATGTTTGTGGTCGCTGAGGATGAGCGGTTCAAGAAGAAAAGAAAATGAATTGAGAATGATATCAGCCACACTGGTACAATTATGCTTTACTCAGTGGAACTGTGGATTGTCATACTAGCCAAAAGCTAGTATTTATTGTAACAAAATGTTTACAATGAATAAAAATTAAAATTTCGTGGAAAATTTCCATTATTTTTCAATTCAATTTTTCATGAACTTTTTGAAGCTCCCATCCTATTATGAACGTGGATAACCATGATAACAACTAAGATTTATACAAAGATCTAGCCTTCTACTTCCCAAAGACCAGCCAATGAAAGTTCTATGGATCATAATCACATATCACACAATGCAATAGTTTTCTCATATCAAGAAGAGGTGTACAATCATTACTACAATCAATTTTAGGACAATTTCTCCCACCCCACACCACCCCACCCCATCCTCACCATGGTTAAATTGCTTTTACTTATTTAGTTCAACAGTTTTATTGGTAGTTTACACATTATATTTCAATAGTTCAATCCTTAATCATTTCGAGAAGAATCATTCCCATATCATGTGTTTATTGAATACCCTCCTTACCACTGTTCCATCACCTCCGGGATGAATGACCCAATCACAATCCATTCTAGAGCTCCTTTTCTGCTCCCATCTCCACCATTTACTCCTGAGATCCGCTTAGCTGCCCCATCATACACCCCCATCCCGGTATTCCCTGTTACTCTGATTATCCGTCTGCTTTTTCTGTATTTCACAGCTGGGAGACCCAAGAGAAAATGATAAAAAAATAACATCACTCTAAACATTTCGCTAAATCCAGTGTAAACTGTTCTAAATACCACTCCACTGAGGAAGATACCTATCAGCTTAGTCTTTTCATGTCTCTTGCCATGCAGGACAGTATTTCCATAAATCGAACAGAGAATTTTTTCTCATGATCATTAATAACACACTTATCGAACAGCTCTAGGTATTAGGCCCATTAAAACATCATCTTATTCAATTCCCGCTCACAGAAGCAAAGGCTGTGAGCCTACTCCCACCACCGGAGGGCAGTGATGCCTAAAACAAAAACATCATCTTATGGGGGCTGAGCCCTGGTGGCGCAGTGGTTGAGTGCAGGACTGCGGCCCACAGACTTGGAGGCTCAAATCCAGCAGTGGCTCTCCAGGAGCAAGGCTGGGTAATTCCCACAACCACCAGAGGGCAATGATGCCCCATTTCCCCCCGCAAAAAACCCCAAAAACATCATCTTACGGAAGTAATCTTTACAGATGACACAACTGATGCTTAGAGAGATTAAATAATTTACTCAAGGACTCTAATAAATACCAGAGTTGTGACTACATTCCAGGTCTGTTGGAGTCCATTGTCAACGTTTTCTTTCCCTTGAAAACTCAGGAATAATTTGTGTTGAATTTTAAAGCAGTCACAGCTGCAGAGTTATGGGTTTATAAGCCACAGGTGTATGGCTTTGGGATTCTGCTGTCTGTCCATGCACAGTGAGATTCAAGGGGTCTCTGCTGTTTACTTGTGAGTCAGGTTCATTTTGTTTTCTGATATTTAGCTACGTATAGTCAAGGGCTAAGTGCTCGGGTTGGATTCAGTCAGTTGTGAGGGGAGACTTGAAGGTGTTCTCTTTTGTGTCTTAGACTTGTGACCATTAATGGATTTGTTTTGCCACTTGGAGACTTAGTTCTGGGTTATGTTCTGTGAAGCCGTGCTTGCCGAATCAGCGAGGGGAGCAGTGCTTCTGAGTAGTTTACCAAAATCGTACAGAAGTGTCACCCAGTGGACACATTTTATCAGCACGCGGATCTTACCAAAGACTGCTTATGAAATACAGAAATCAACGTGTGTTCATATCTACTTACCGCTTCTATTGCTCCAACTCTTCTTCCCATTCTTATACTACAGTTTAAGAATCCAGGACTGGTTACCCAAGACCATCCCAGATGCATACTTATAAAAGATAGCGAGTATCATTATACACAGCCATAATGAATAGGTAATTATCAACAGCCTTCCTGTTAATTGATAAAAGGGTTAAATGTCATCAAGTACATTTTCACTTGAACTTTACGGCCATCCACCGGTGTGGAGCTCCTTCTCTGAAACTTGCCCTTGACCAAGAAAATTGAGTCTTCTCTACTGCTCTTTTTGGTATTAAGAAACAATCGTCAAGGTTTTTCCCCCTTATGATCTTGTTTCTCAGAATCGGTTGGGCTAAGGAATTTCTGTTTCTTTTCTTGGCGGGAGGGCATCACTGCTTCTGGTGGTCGTGGGAGCTACCCAGCGCTGCTCCTGAGAGCTGCCGCTGGATTTGAACTGTGAAGTCCATGGGCCACAGTCCCGCACTCAACCACTTATGCTACTGGGGCTCACCATGAATTTCTATTCACACCCAACTGGGATTATTTAACATCTAAAAATAGATTTTCATATTTTTCATTACAAGTTATGAAGATCTTTTAAAGCCTGTGATAAACACCAGACAACCTCTGTTTTGGCTGAATTATCATATATAAAACAGGTCAAGGTTAGTCAGTGGCTTGCTGCACAGGGCAAGGCTCTGTTCCTGGGGGAAGTGAATTAATACTTCATTAGCTGAGAGACAGAAGGAAGGCGTGGTGGAGAAGAGGAAAAAGGAGGAGGAGGAAAGGAGGAAGATGGAAGAGGAGGGGGAGGAGGACAAGAGAGAGGCGAAGTAGAAGAGAGAAGTACAAAGGGAAGGAAAGAGGTGACAAGAGAAGAGGAGTAGAAAGAGAGGGGAGCGGAGAGGGGGATGAGAGGGAGGGGAGACAGTAGGAGTGAGATTCATTCAGAGATCTGGAGCGTGATGGCTTCTGGCATTGCTGGACCCAAGATACACCGCTGGTCTGAACTAAAAAGTATCAGGAAAATACCTAGATCTGTGCTACTGTGTAAATGTCCTCTCAGTTTGATGTCTTCTTTGTTTTGTGCAGTACTGCAAGTTATTTTTCACAGAAAGGCACATTTTCAGGTTGCCTTATTCCTTCAAGATTTAAAGTAGACATATATTTAAAAAAAGAGAGAGAAGACTTAAAGTAAGAAGACAATATTGCAAGTGAAAATGATGACCAGGGTCACGGGATCAGAGTTCACTCGGCCTGATACAGCTCTTTCCTGAGTGTGACCACATTCAAGCAACTACTGCTTGTTCAGCAGACCAAGGGGGACATTGGCACTGGGAATCTTACACAAAGAAGAAGAAGAAGAACAACATCATCTGTTTGAGTGTCAGCTCTGGACTAGACACTTTTCTATGAGCTTTCCTTAATTTAGAGGAGCCCTGATAGCTCAGTGGTCAGAGCACTTGGCTGCTAATCAAAATGGCAGCACTTTGCACCCACCTGGCCTTCCACAGAAGCAAGATGTGGCAGTCTGTTCCCATACTGATTACAGACAGACTCTGTCTGTCCCACAGGGCTGCTCTGAGTTGGATTCCAGTTGTCTGCAGCAGCCCTAAAACCTAGGTAGTATACTCTTTTGTAGATGAGGAAATTAGCCTCAGAGAGTCTAAGGAATAGGTCCAAGATCCCATCCATCCCCCAACTGGATGTGAACATAGACCTGTTTTCAAAGTTGTGTTAGTCCGGTTAGACTAGAGAAACAAATTCGTAGACATGCATATGGATATAAGGGAAAGTTTATATACAAGAGGAATGGAACATTGAGAAAGCATCCCAACCCAGTCCAGTTCAAAGTCATAAGTCTGATATTAGCCCAAATGTCCGATACAGTCTATAAAGTCTTCTTCCAACTTACAAAGTCACAGGCCAGTGGCACTGGCAGGGGTCCCCTCATGGGTCCTCATTTCCAGGGCTCAGGGTCCATCAGCAGTATCCATTGGTGATAGAAACATCTCAGTACTGGCAGGGGTCTCCACGTGACTTTTCCGGCTTCAGAGATCTGGTTTCATCAGGGTAAGGCCATGTGGCTTCCCTTCAGGTCTTCCATTTCCTCGGATGCTACCATGTTGTCTTGTCAGTGGTTCGTCAGAGAGACTGAACCAAGTCTCTCTTCTCCAATTGGGAAATACCCCGAGACTTCCCAGAATTCTCAGAAGAAAGCCATGTCCACATGGAGGCCTCACTGACTATTAATTGGTTATCTCCAGATTGACAGATTAGAACCCACCCCTACCTCCCATTCATGAAATTGACATCACAAATACATGACCGCCACAAAAGGGGATGCTCTTTTCACTCGACTATGTTGTGCTTTTTAGAAGAAGGCCCTTCTAGAGAAAGTGCTAGAACTATAAACTTCTTATTTTAATGCTGCCATCGAATTTTCTAGCTTAATGACTTATTGGTTTTCTTCTATATATGAAAAAGAACTCGGCTGAGCCCCGGTGGCATAGTGGTTGTGTGCAGGACTGTGACCCACAGGGTTGGCGGTTCATATACAGCAACAACTCTCCAGGAGCAAGACTGGGCCTCTTACTCCCACCAGGGAGCCGTGATGCCCACACACAAAAAAGAACTCACTGCCATTGAGTTGATTCTGACTCACAGGGAGTGTATAGAACATGGTAGAACTGGCCCGTGGTCTTTTTAAGGTGCTAAAGGTTTACAGATGCAGACAGCCACCAGCTATTCAGCAGAAGATGCAACAGTGTGTGAGCCACACTTTGAGAATCACTTTTCTAGGGCAGTGGGTTTAATCCCTGAGTTTTCTTTTGGGCCCAAACCTGAAAAACATGTTGTTCTGGGCAGACATGCAAGACTTTAGCAGCACAACCCCCAGTGCTGTGTGTTCAGAGGACAATCTGAAGGTACGACCCCTCTCCCCCACAAACAAACCCACTACCTCCTCATTGACTGTGATTCATAGCAACCTTATAGGACTGAGTGGGGCTGTCCTTGTGAGTTTCAGAGGCTTTGAAGCTTCCTAGGAGCAGACTGTCTCCTCTTTCTCCCACAGAGTGACTGCTGGGTTCAACTGCTGACCTTGGAGATGGGCTGTGTTTGGGCTTGTGTTTAGTAACTGTGGTGGTCATGTGCTTGATGTCAATTTAATGATTGGGAGTGTAGGGGTAGGGCATAGCCTGTCAATGTGGAGATAGCAAAGGAAACTTCTGTGTGGGCATGGCTTTATCCTAAGAATTCTGGGAAATCTCGTGGTATTTCCCAATTGGAGTAGGAAGACTTGGACTCAGTCTCATAGGGACGAACTACTGACAAGATGAGATGACAGCAAGCTGACGGGATGTTTCTACTGCTGCCAGACACAAAAGACTCTGCACCTACTGTCCTGTGATTGTCCTGATGTCACTGTATGTGCTTCGCAAGTCAGAAGGAGACTTTATAGACTGGTATCAGACATATGGGATAATATGGAACTTATGACCTTGGACTGGATTGGGTTGGTATGCTTTCTCAATGTTCCATTCCTCTTGTATATAAACCTTTCCCTTATATCCATATGCATGTTTATGAATTTATTTCTCTAGTCCACCCGGACTAACATAGCAGTCCAATGCATCATTCACCTGAAGGGATCTGCTTATAAATAACGAATTCAGCAAAAGTCAAGGAACCAGCAAACATACATAAAATTAGAGTGTGGTAGTCATGTAGTCTGGTGCCAATTTGATTAAGAGTGTGGAGGTGATGTCTAGCCTGTCATTCTGGAGATAGCCAATGAGACCTCTGTGTGAGCATGGCTTTCTCCTGAGAATTCTGGGAAACCTCGTGGTATTTTTCCCTCTTGGAGATGCTCTTCTGACCAGACACAAGACTCAGTCCTTGGAAGATATTGCAGCTGACAAAACAGAAGATTGGCTCCCTGCGAGACATCTCGGAGAAGGCACATGTGCTTACCCTGATGGAACCAGACCTCTGAAGCCAGAAAAATCACAGAGACTCCTGCCATTGCTGAGATGCTTGAGAAGCCCCAAAGAGGCCCCTGCGCTGAGATGTTTCTACCACCATGGATACACAAGACTCTGTATCAACTAGCCTGTAATTGTCCTGGCGTCATTGCATGTGCTTTGTGAGTCTGAAGAGGACTTATGGATTAGTATCAGACATATGGGCTAATGTCAGACTTATGACTTGGACTGGACTGGGCTGGGATGCTTTCTCAATGTTCCATTCCTGTGGTATATAAATCTCTCCCTTATATACATATGCATGCTTATGAATTTGTTTCTTTAGTCTACCTAAACAAACACATAGAGGAAACCACATGGGGGGGAGGAAAGAAGGCTTTGCTGGTTCCAAGTGTCTTGGGCACTGTGGGGAGCAAATTGTGGTTGAAATCAATGAAGGCAAGTGGTGGTGGTTCACACAGGCAACAGTAGCTAAGCCTCATCCTAGGTGCTTTTGATGAACATCAGATAAATACATATGTAGGAACGACCTGTCCTCAAGAGGGTTACAGTCTGGCTATCTGATGGGAAGGAAAGAGATGCTGGTCTGTATGAAGTAGGTTTTCATACATGCATGTGCATGTATGATCAGTAGGATCAGTAGGGTAAACATTTTGACATGGGTCAAGGTTGTCTTTAATGCTCTCATCACACTCTACCAGCACCTGTCTTTCCAAGGATCTTCAAGTTTCTCGAGCATGCATAGATGCTCCACTGCTTTAGTTTACCTGATCAACAAAGCTTCTCCCCCCTGGCTCTCCACCCTAATCACCAAGACACATGCGTCAGCAAGTCTTCCTTCCTCTTTGATGATGTTTTTTACTGCTCAGCCTTTTGGGGAACACAGTCTTCCCTGAACAATGATTGCATTGAAACCCCTACCTTAGAATCCTTCATTTGTGTGTGTGTGTGTGTGTGTGTGTATGTGCATGCGTGCGCACACAATGGTTGACTTTCCAACTGAATTATAAATGACTGGACAGCAAGATTTTATAGCTGTGATCTTAGTTGTAAACGAAGTACATGTATTCTGAGATGAATTCCTGAACACCTCCCTCACTTGTTTTCTGTAACAGACCCTTCGTATATGCTAATGACTGTCCCCGAGCTGGTGCATATTTTTCCTCTTCATTATCATACAGTTATCACCCCTTCCCCATAGCTCTTCTTCCCACAGGTGCCAGGCTTAAATCTTTCAACAGTTCTCTGCCTTTCCCAGGTAAAAAGGGCTCTTCATGAAATGCGGCTCAGGTCTGCTCTCTGGAGTCACTGCTTGCCACTTGCTCTGACTTGTTGCTCCCCTACACCCAGGCTACGCCTCACCCTGCTATTGCTCCACCCTCCCCTTTGCCTGCCACTTGCCTTCCATGTCTCCTGAGTGCTTCACACAGGTCCACACCCTGGCCTGATAACATTTTTTATTCAAATTGTTTCATTTCTGTCTGAGTCTTTAGTCTAGAGATTTTAAAATATCTATTTATACCTTTTTTGGGGGGCAGGGGTGAGGGCAGGGCACCCTGAACAGTGTGTAGCACATAAAGTCTTAATACATATTTCTTGAATGCTGAATAATTAAATACTAAAAAATGTCAACATAATGACTCTTTGACATAAGTATATCAAGTACTAACTAGCAAGTCACTAGAGGGTATATTTTAGAGGTGAGAGGACATTTTTTCTAACAAATCATATCTGTGGTGACCATCTACACAAGCTTTAATCCAATCTTGGATATCTTTCAGTTAAATTGTGGGTGAGAGGCAGAGGGAACACTTCCACCGTGTTTTCTCTTTTTATTTATTCATTCATGCATTCATTTATTTTTCCATGCTTCCTGTCCTCTTCTCACCTTTTCACCAACAGATATGAACCTTCTTCAGGGTATCTGTCATGTCATGTCGACCTCATCATTTCCAGGAAAATGTGGTTAGGAGAAAAGGAAGTTGCTTGGACTCTTGGGGTTATAGCTGCTGTATTTATAATCGGACTGCATCCTTTTCTTCTCCCCACCATCCTTAACACCCCCCCAATCCCCAAGCCATCGTCCTCAAGGTAAAACTTTAGTATGAGTACATACACAAATCCCCTCAGGCCTCAGGAGGTCTACAGTGCTGTCCAGAAAAAAGAGCTCTCTGCCAGGAGAAGTCAGAAGATCTAGGTAGCGGCCCGAGCTACAGCACTACTGGGAGGTGTGGTGGGGGGACAGTGAGGGAAGGAGGGGCATAGAAACTCTGCTGAAAGAATGATCTATGCCAGGGTCCTATTAATATGTCTTCCTACTGAGGGTGTGACTATATGATCTTGCTAAAGCATCTTCACATTTTCCTCTTGATACCCATTTTGTTTCCTCTTTCTCTCTCATACATACATACATACATCACAGTTTGCTGGCGTGTAAGTGGGTGATGGGCTTTCATCTTGGAACCAGTACCCCCAGAAGAGACATTGAAGATTTCCTCGAATGAGCTGACAAACTTAACTCATTGGAGTAGCGCTATCTCAGATCTGCACACTACCCAGAGAACAGCATGTTTCATCTCCAAAGAATGGCTGGGGAAAACGGAGACAATTGGCTCATGGGAATTTGTTTTCTTCATTCATTCTGTCAAGAAACCCCCAATTCACATTGGCCTAATATAACATTGTTATTCCAAAGGACTTTAAAATAGCACCTGAGGGCTGAACCCCAGTGGTGGTGGCATAGTGGTTGTGGGCGGGACTGTGGCCCACAGGGTCGGAGGTTCAAATCCAGCAGCGCTCTCCAGGAGCAAGGCTGGGCCTCCTACTCCCACCACTAGAGGGCAGTGATGCCCCCCCAAAAAAAAACAAAAAACAAAAACAAACAAAAATCCCCCCAAACAAAAAAAATAGCACCTGAACTTCTAGGTCATTAGAACAGAGAAAAAAATCATGTGTGTCTCTGAGATTGATGTAGATGTGATTTCAGAGCATGAAAAAGGCCAGCTGCCTTATATATTATGATTTTCATAGCATCTTCTAATAGGTATGTCCTCCAGGCAAAGCCATAGCATCTGAAAACATTGTTCTTTAAGTATTACAACCAAACCATCTAGGGTAGGATGGGACTGCTCCTTAGGGTTTGTGAGACAGCCAATCTTGGTCAAGGGAGACAGCTTCTGCTTTTACGCATGAGCACAGCCTATGCATTCAAACTGCCCTCCGGTCATCCTGACTCAAGAGGCCTTTCTGAGCGTTAGAGTAGAACTGTGCGCCATAGGTTTTACATACAAAAACAAAGGAAAAACAACCAAAATAGTTGCTCTCCAGTCAATTCTTAAAACCTACAAGGCAGATTGAACTGCTTCTGCCGAGTTCTGAGGCCACAAATATTTACAGGTGCAGAAAACAGGTCATCTTTTTCCTGAGGAGTGGGTGGTGGTTTCAAACGGCATACCTTGTGATTAGCAGCCTGACTTGTAACCCACTCTACTACCAGGACACTTTACAGAGCTTTCATAGACACTAGGAAATTGGTTCCCCATTTTCCATTCATGGCAGTCGTGTACAAGAGCACCCTGGTTTATGCAGAATCTCCCATTCGGCCATACCAAACTACCAAACACCTGGGTGTTTCTGAATTCTGCTGTGTTCCACGGTGTCTCCTCAACACACATTTTATTGTCTTGGTGGAATAAAGGGGAATATAGGAAGCAGGGTCAGGCCTGAGAGTCATTTAATAATTTTCACCTGCTGACATTTAAAACTGTGGAGAACTAACACTCAGGGAAATATGACTAGGACTTATTCCCCAACTTACAACAGAGGGAATCTGAAAAGCTAGAATTTCATGGTAGAAGAGCCAGCTCTTTGGTAAGTTATTCTAAGTACACTATGCTGCTTTAAATATAATTCCCACAGTTTCCCCAAACCACTCTACTGCCTTAAAGTGAGCACATGGTTGACTCTCTCTCCCTATAGAAGCAGACATTATTGTGATTTCCTCCCACTACAGCACTCATACCTTCTCCCAATGCAGGTGTTATGTTTCCTCCCCTGTGAGCTCAGGGACTTTACTGTGGCCTATGTAGCTACTGAATATGTATGTCTTATGGCTATCTACAAATATTTCAAGACAGTAGAAACTCTCTTTCTGGCTGCTGAGATCATGGTCACCCAGAGGGAAGCCTGCTTTAATAAAATATGTCTGACTCCTCTATTTTATTCTATCTCTCCTATCTTCTGTGACTTTACTATGACCTCTATATTTTATAACCATACAATTGCACCATTGGACCCCTCGGTTGTTAGAAGCTGGTTTCCTCTGACATCGTACAAGTTCATTTTGCAAGGTCAGCTCCAAAACTGGTTGAATGCACGTTGCTTGTCGAGCTGTTTCCACTGCTTTGCGAATAGGAGCAAAGCTGCGAGAGTCAGAGCCAGGGTGAGATGGAAACTGGCCAGAAAAGGAAAGCCCAAGTCTTTTCTAATTAGTTGAGAACAATAGAAAAGTAGGACGCCTGCCCCCTTTCAAAGGCGGAAAACTTGCAAGACCCAGACAAACAAGGTGGTCCCATTGAGTTCTAGCTCTGGCAGGTTTCTTGTATGAGGATAGGTGAAAAAAGTCTGGCTACAAGGGTTCCAGTTAATATAGGCACGGTGTTTCCAGGCCAAACATGATTACACTTATCTCTGTGGTCAGTGGATGACTGCAGACATTTTCTCTCTGTAATCTACTCGCCTGAGTCTTGTGGTTAGGTGCTGTGGGGTTGGCTTTAGCTTACAGCTACCCTATGTACAATGGAAGGAAACATTGTCTCATCCTGTGTCATCCTCGCACTAATTGCTACGGCTGAGTCCATTGTTGCCTCACGGTGTTAACCCACCTCATCAAGGACCTTCTCCCTCTTCACGGTTCCTCCGCTTTTCCACACACGATGTTAGTCTTGTCTACTTGATGCTGACTCACAGCGACCCAGTAGAACGGGGTAGAACAACCCTTGTGAGTTTCTGAGACTCTCTTTTTGTCAGAAATCATTTTCTTGGGGGCTCATACGACTCCCAGCACGATGCACACATACATCAACTGTCTGCAGGCCACATTTGCACACTTGTTGCCATCATCACGTTCAAAACATCCTCCCTCCACGTAGGCCCCCAGTACCAGCTCCCCATATTTCCCTTCCCTCCCCCCAGTGAACCCTTTATAATTTATAAATTGCTATTACTGTTTCATATCGTACACTGTCCAGTTTCATATCTTACACTGTCCAATGTGTCCCTTCAGTCACTTCCTCGTGGCCCATGCCCCAGAGAGGAGGTGATATGTAGATCCCTGAAATTGGTTCCCCCTTTCTACTCCACCATCCCTCCACTCTCCCAGTATCACCACTCCCACCACTAGCCCCTAAGCGATCATCTATCTTAAATTCCCCATGTTTCCAACTCTAGTTTACATATCCCCTGATCTCGCTGGACTTATCTGGTAGAATTGATATCATGATAGTGGGTTGGAGGAAGCATTTGAGAACTAGAGGAGAGTTGCATATTTCACTGTTACTACACTGTACCTTGACTGGCTCATCTCTGAGACTGTTAACTCTTGAGGGAGTAAAAAGCCCCTTCTTTCTACCTTCGGGAAGTTGGTGATTTTGAATTGTGGACCTTTTGGGTTGCAGCCCAACAAGTAACCACTACACCACCAGAACTCCTGTTAGTCCTGTTAGGGTGACTTAAAAAAAGATGGGAGTCAAAACAGTAGCTTTAAAGGTGATCTACTAGGCCAATGAAATTTAGATCAGAGAAGGCAGCTTAGAAGATACTATTTTGGGGGATCTCAAAGGCATAAACATAGTACATTTTCTTAAAGGATAGACAATGATTGTGGGTGCCTATTTGCAATACATTATAAGAAACTTGAAAACTGCATTGTTGAGTAAAAGATTGGGAAAGTTGGGCTGAGGTATATTTTTCTTTCATAACATGGGTTGCGTTCCTCTCCATGCTCAACCTGCTACTTTGGCTTCAGGAAGGGTCAGAGACGTGGACTTGCAGCCTTCAGATGTGTGTGGTCCCCCAGTGAACTGAGTTATTAAAAAAAAGGAGGAGTGTGTAGTCCTTGATGGAGGACATATTGAGAAATAATAATGACAAAACAATACAATTTAAGAACAAACATTATTAGGACTAGGAACTGAGGGAGGCAAATTTCTAGCTAGCACAATGTTCTCATTAGCTTTAAACACACTTTGCTATCAACAAGCCCCTTTTCATCTTCTCTTTTTCAAATTTTTAGTGCTGTGCACCCACATCTTTTCTTCCTAATATATTTTCATATCAGGCTATCACAATTAAAAAATGACATTGGCTTTTTTATTTAGCCTTATACCTATAGAATTACTTAAAGAGGATTTATATGTTTACATTACTGAGTCTTCTTAATAGAAAATTGGTATGTATTTCCCTTTTAAAAATCATCTTTGGTGTTCTTTGTAGAGTTGTCTTTATATATGTGTTTATTATTTCTGAAGTTTATTCTCTATTAAGAAAAATTGGAATGGAAAAAGTTCAGGCTATAGTAAGTGCTCCCACAGTCAAATGGTTTCACACACACACACACCCCACAAACTCACACAGTGGTTGGTTATTATTCTAAGCAGTGCTAACACCAGTGATTGGAACCTTATTTCACTGTCATTGGGAGAATGACTATGATGGCTTGGAGTCAGGTCAACTAGATATTCCTGGGTAAGGTGGGGGTGGATCCAACTTAGCAATTATGTGCCAGGCTGAGGGCACCTCCTTGGTATCATAAGCCTTTTTGCGGAGGAGGGAGAGGCACTGAGAACGTTCCTCTCCTTGCCACATCGAATCCCTGCTCCCTAGGACTCTGCTTGCCACCAAGGGCAGTCTCTTGTGGGCCACCCAACCCCAAGAGCTGTTGATGCCCTGGCCTGTGATGTTACAGTTTCTTTCTTCACCTGGCATGGCCCTCAGCTTCGAGAGTCTGAAGAGAGCCCCAGCTTGCATCAGATTTTTGGATTTGAGTTAGACTGGAATCCGATGCTTTCTTGATATAAAATTACTCCTTTGCATATTTGTTTCTCTAGACAAGCTACCCTTCCTAGCACAAAGATGTTTCTAGATATTTCCACAATAAAAGAAATTATTGTCATTGTGTGCTACAGGGTCAATTCCGACTCATAGGAAGGAACTTTCTAGGACAAAGTAGATTTATCCCTTGTGATTTACAAGGTTGTGATCTCTGTGGAAGCAGACTGTCACACTGTCCTGAGGGTCAGCTTGTGAGTTTGGACCTCCGGCCTTTTGGTTTGCAGTTGAACACTTAATCTTTTATAAGAGAAGTCGGCCTCTTGATATGTTGTTCCAGGGGATCACAGACATTAAAGACTTTCTTAGATCTTATTAACATTGGGTTACATGGGAGCAAAATGACTCAAAAAGGAAATGCTAAGTAATAGATCTTTATTTGTTTGTTTGTTTTTTTGGCATCACTGCCCTCTGATGGGAGTAGGAGGCCCAACCTTGTTGCAGGAGAGTTGCTGCTGGATTTGAACCACCAACCCAGTGTGCTGCTGTCCCACACTCAACCACCACGCCACCGGGACTCAGCTATAATAGACCTTATTATACTGATTTCTCTGTTAACAGAGGAGGTTTGCAATAAGATTATTAAATGGTTAAACTAAAAATATTAACAATCAATTGATTAATCTGCCTCTTTCAGTACGATGTCATATATTATAGAAAAGTAACAAACGCCACATTTGATAATTTCTGGGTAATGTCATAGAAATGATTTTATTTTTGGATATGATATTCTTTTCAAAACTAGTTTCAAAATACACTTCTTTCCAAAAATAGTTTCAAAATCCACCAGAACATGTCCATTTTATCCCGTCTTCTATCCTCAACCCATTACGGGGTGGGAAGACTCCAGCACTTGCCTTCCAAATCCCAGGATGGTTCCCAGTGCTTTGGATGCTGCTGTTGTTTTTCATCATGCTGAGTAAATGAATGAAATTCACATCTTTCCTATGAGCGCTCTATCATGAACACAAGAAAACACTCCAATTGGTTTCATTCTGAATGTTTTCCTTCTAGTTATCTGGCTTCCCTGTCCTCCTACCCTCTTATCTTTGCATTGGGTCTCAGAGAGACAATTTTTTTTGGGGGGGGGGCATCACTGCTCTCTGGAGGTGGGAGTAGGAGGCCCAGCCCCACTGCTGG
This sequence comes from Nesogale talazaci, assembly GCA_004026705.1. Taxonomy (NCBI): domain Eukaryota; kingdom Metazoa; phylum Chordata; class Mammalia; order Afrosoricida; family Tenrecidae; genus Nesogale; species Nesogale talazaci. The sequence continues at coordinate 59,659 of PVJH01007926.1, read as the reverse complement.
AATTAAACCTCCGTCCAGTGGGCCGCAGTCCCGAGCACAACCACTACGCCACCGGGGCTCAGCCCACAGAGAGACAATTTAAAAAATGTCTTTACTTTGTTGAGAACGTAGGCAGCAAAACACAGATCATTTTCATACTTTCTCCATGTGCCATTTGGTGCTTCCATTCTTCTATTTGCTGAACTATTCTCCCCTACCTGAGTTGTTCCGCCTGGAACAACTGTCCAATCTAATCATTCTGATAGATGTTGCTAATTTGACCCCATATAGATAGCTTCTTAAAAAGAATAACATTCAAGGCAGACCTGTGATCTTTTCTTTTACTAGTGAAGCTAGACAATATTTTGGTTCTGTCCACCTTGGTCCTTTAGTGCCACAAAGATCAGATCTGCCTAGGAGAGGCTGCCCTTAGCATAACTACAGACCCCTTGAATCTTTGCTTGATGTTTATGGTGGTTTCAGATGCTTTTTGAACTGGAATCAAAACTAAGTACAAGGAAATAGAGGAAAGAACTAGGAGGCAAAGAGCACATATAGAGGTCTAAAGACAGGCATGTATATATGTAAAGATTTATTTATGGCGATGGGGAAATAGATCTGTGTAGTTATATTTATAGGTTTGGTATTAAGGAAGAAGATGGACATTGGGTCTCTACTCAATTACTCCTTCAACATAAGAACACTTTGTTCTAATAATTTGGCACTCTGAGATGCTCACCTTCCTGACACAATCACTGAAGACAAAGAGGGTACATAAGCAAATGTGGAGAAGAAAGCTGATGGTGTTAAGCTAACAAAAGATATAATGTCTGGAGTCTTTAAGCCTTGAAGATACATAAGCGGCCATCTAGCTGAGAAACAACAAAGCTCACATGGAAGAAGAAAACCATCCTGTGTGATCATGAGGTGTCCATGGAGTCAAGTGTATGGCATCAAAAACCCAGAATAAAAAAATCACTATGTGAATGGTGGCGGTGGGGGGTGGGGGTGGGGGAAGAGGAAGTACAGAGAGGAGGCCCAAAACCAATCGGTAAGCAATTGAACATCCTCTTACAAAAGTGTAATGGGGAGAAGACAGAACTCTCAGGGTACAATGTAGCACTGATGAAGCATGCACCTTTCCTCTGCTTTTTAAAATTATTACTATTTCTGGTGCCCACAGGCTGCTGGATGCGGGCACATGTGCCCCGACCTGGGATTTCCTCTGCTTCTTTAATGTTCTCCGCCCCCCCCCCCCACCACCACTGTCATGACCTTATTTCTACCTTACAAATCTGGCTAGACCAGAGCATGTACATGGGTACAGACAAGAGCT